>WBMY01017405.1:1124348-1142293 GCA_013397315.1 Donacobius atricapilla
TTTTTAGCTGATACTTTTTTTTTAAAGGAAAGATTAATATCTCATGCTAAAATAATTAAAAACTTCTAGAAATGGAATATATATCTTGAAAAGTGAAAACATATTTTCAGGATCAGAAATTAACTGCTGATTTTTTTTTCTCACTCCACCAAATATACCACCTACATTATAAATGTTCTTGCTACAGGTGTGCAGCAGATGAAAACAAGCTGATTGTAGAGTGTGGCACTTCTGTTTTTCTAATTCATCCTGCTAGTGCTTCTCATCTTGCATATTTATTGGAAAATTATGCAGGTTTCTACTGACAGATCAGCTACAGAAACATTTAGAGGTGAAATTTACCTCAAATTACCCTTCTTCAGTCTTTGGAATATGCTGGTTTAGCTTTATTGGTGGAACAGTGAACAGAGTCTGGTCCAGTCTCATTATATTTGGCATAAATGAGGCAAGATGAAAAATTTACACTTAAAGCTAAAACTTTTATTCACATTCGCCTTCTGTTTCAACAGTTTGTGTCTGAAATTTTTACCTGAGAAATTAAAGCAAAGAGGTAAAATTCTTATCTCACTGAAGAAAATGGCAAACAGCATATTGAATAAAACTGGGCAGAGATTACACCTCAACATTTAACTGTGTTGCTGAACTAATTGTTTTACTTTATTAAGAGAAACAAAAAACAAGTTTTGTAAGCTAGGGATCCAATAAAAAGGGTTTCCAATATTGGCTGTCATAAATCAGAGCACAAATTAAGATATTTAGACACCTAAAATAGTTTACCATATGAAAGGTCAACATATCTTAAATGACTGGTTAAATGCTTGCTTTTATTTCTCAGAACACTATCATTAAGCCTTAGAAGTCCTTTTATTTTTGTATAGTGTAATTAATCAAGTTAACCAGATTAATAATAATAATAATAATAATAATAATAATAAAGTATTAANCTCCTCATGTCACTGAAGATGAGCATGAGGGAAGATGCCATCACTGGCAAAGAGTTTATGCAATGGGGCTCCTGCATTACGAGACACAAAACCATGGTGTAGTTTTGGTAATTCCATGGCTCAGGGAAGCTTTTTCTTTTCCTATCTAGATTAATAATAATAATAATAATAATAATAATAATAATAATAATAAAGTATTAAGAAGGGTCTGAGACCAATTTCTCTGCTCCTTAAGGGCTTTGTGGGAGAATGGGATAATTTGCCTATCTTTTTGCATTTTCAAATCAGTGCTGATGGAATGAACCATAGATTGATGATCCTGTCTTTGAGCAGAACACTTCATATTTAATTCTTTCATCAGTTTGTTCTAGCTAATTATGTGGGAGGAGGTTTAGCTTTTGCTTTCAAAGACTTGTCACTGTGTGGGATGACAGTAATGAGGAATAGAAAAGTTCTTTTCAATTTCTCCCAGCACTGAACGCTCCTTCTGGCATAGCTGGGATCCATGATAATCTGATTGTCATTCACATGACTATGCACTCACAGGGAATTGAAGGATCACAGTCAACCCTACAGACTGGTTTGCGTATTTGCACAAGCTTTCAAAATAATGATTTTGTTTTAAAAATGAAGGTAATAATAAATTGCTGGCAATATCAATGCTTTCGTCACCTGTGATTTTGCACATGATGATTAGTAGGCAGCAAAGCAGTAGAGTCCTTGCTGGAATACTCTCTACAGTGGATTTTTATACTTTTCCTAATTTGCTATGTTTGCAAATTTTCCTTTTTGTGAGGTACCTTAAGGAATAGGCAGCATACCAAGAGAGTAAATTAATCAGTCTACTAACAAAGCCTTATATTGGCCTTCTGTTTTCTTATCTTTTGCTTCTGTAAAGTAATACACTTTAATACAGGTCCCTCAGAAGCAAGGATGAAGTATACTATTACTACTACTGATGATAGTTACTAATATTTATTAGTAGCATAATTTTACTGTTATTGTAATTATATGTAATTTAAGGTTGTTTTGTACTGGTGTTGATGTAGTCTACTTCAATTGTCGTATGCTGTGAAAAAAATAGGTAACTCAGCCCATAATGAACTTCGAGACATCAGATTAACAACGGAGTTCTCCTGATGTGTTACATGTACAGCAGATGTTTGTTTCAATATGGTGAATTCATAAGAAGGTTAAAGCTGATGTACAGTTAAACTGCAGAGGGAAAACTCAACTTATTATTGTTATATGAAACTTCAAAACTGTCAGAAGACATGCAAGTGTCCATTCATTTGTCTGTAAAGACATTCCTGCTATAAAAATATCCATTCTCTGTCTAAAGAGTATTTAATTCTACTGTAACAAAGTGGATGAAACAAGTGGGACAACAAGAATTGAAAGAACCTGAAATCTGGTAAGTAAAGCAGTGTCCTGAAAGACAGTAATTGCAGATTTCAGCTCTTTTGAACACAAAAAAGGTTGTTCCTACCAGCAAGATATAGGGAAAAAAATCCAAGGCCAAAGCACCAGTATTTCATCTTATTTAGAGCCCTACTGGTAGCTTCAAAGACAGTGGACAAATTAGTGATCAGACAAGTCCCCATTGGGGTAGCTTTTAGAAATTTATTTACGAAGAACACAGAAAGTCTGAATTATCTAGTCCTCAGGAGAGACCAAGTAAGGGCTTTAGATGGATTGCAGATACTGAAAAGACCCTATTAATGATTTTAATGATGTAAATCACGTACAGAAGAGGAAGAAATAATCAGATCATAAGGATATCTCATATAAGCCCTCTTCAGCATCTTCCTTCAAGTCAGCATTTCTGATAAAAGCCTTTCGACTGTTGCTGGGAAATTATGAGTCTAACTTGTTCTAACCTGGAGCAGCTGGTTGATGACATGCTCCTGCAAACTATTATTCTGTTTTGCTGCAAACTGCTAGCTGTGTGCTGAACACACAGAGATACACCTATCTAAATCTATACAATTGCTTCTTCCTGAATCTTACCAATGCTGAAAGAAAATTTGATTGTTCCATACAAAACTATTATAATGAAAACCATTTTTGAAGTTCCTTATAAAGATAGCTTTGTGTAAGGAAAATACTTGTAGCAAGACAGTAGCAGGGAAAGAAGGAGACTAAAGATGGTAGTTGAGAAATAAATTATCAAAGATCAAAATGCTATTCCAAAGAGAGATTTTTCCACTTGAATCTGAGACTGAAAAGACACTGTGACTCTTTCTTGAGTTTTTGGGATAAAATAGGTTCTCATAGAATTTTGGAGAGATGAGATGTAAAACAAATCAAAATGCTCTTTGCCCAAGAGCTGGTATTAGAGGTTATTTAAGCTTGCTTTCATTTGCTCCCCTGGGACTTTGCTTTTGGTTTCCTTAGTCTGTATTTGTTTCCTTTTAATTGCAAGGCAAACACTGCTGTTGTAGTACGTGTAACTCAATGGGGAACTCTGCAGTCTGAAAATACAGCTCTGTGGTTTATTGACAATGATGTCTCTGGGCACGGTGGGGATCAGCAGCTCCCTGGGGCTGGGCACCAGCAGGGCTCCTTTGGGGGGATGACGGCAGAGCCTGGCAGACTGGGCCCATCCCTCTGCCCCAGACAGGAGCAGGGATGCTCAGGGCACCAGGCCAGCCCAGCTCCACTCGGGCTGTGGGAAAGCCTCTGTAGCCGAGCCTTGCCCAGAAGTAGCTGCTGGGGCCGTGGGCCAGGGATGCCCTGTCTCTGAGCCCTGGTAGCCCAACTCTTGGAGGGGAGTGCCCTTTGCAAGACATGCAGGTGCCTTTGTGGGCTGACATGAGGGGATGCTTTAAATTGCCTACATAGATAGACTCGATTACTGAAGAAACAAAATAAACAGATATTCTGAAAATGAAATGTTAAATGACAGCATCATCTTACCTTGGGTTTTGGTTGGTTGGCTGATTTTGTTGTGTTTAAATGAAATTTATACCTGCAAGATACAGATGCAATCCCCTGCTGTTTTCCACTGCGTTCAGTGTCATTAAATTATGAATTGATTTGATAGCCCTCTGGTCAGTGTATTCTTCTTACATTAATTTTACAGTAAAGCTTCTACTTACTGTGTTTTTGTTGTTTTACTGACACATTAGTCACTTCCCTAGATTTCCTTTGGCACAGTACAGCTTCCATCGCTGCCAGTTTTTATCATGTTAGATAAAAAACTGCCTGGAAATTGGTGTTTATCGCAGCTCTTGTCTTGACAGGAGGGTGGAGTATGTGACCTACCCAGTCTTCTGGTGTACCACTTTCACAGAATGCTCTGGTTCTGAAGGCAAAGAAAGGGGATACACAGAGCTATGCAGGCTCCCTGACACTTAGTGTCCATATAGTAATAGAGAAAGGTAACAAAGATATAAGTTTGGTAAATTCCTCAGCTTTTATTCCTATTTATAGGAATATACATACCTTTGTGTTTATTTATTCTGATTTACAACCTATTTTACCAAATTAGCCACATATTAAAAGGGGGAAACTATCAGTTGAAGTAAGTAAATTAGATAGAGTTTACATCAGCTGGGAATGTGCCTCAGCATGTTCCAACATTTGGCATGAAAAACAACAGTAAGAACCGCAAGTGTTTTTATATGCTGATATGCCTACCCTCCCAGATATTTACATTTTGGGCAAGTAAATTAATTGCCTGGAAAAGATCACTCAAAACACACACAGCAGGTGCTTCTTCAACTTAGTTTACATTGATTGTTTTCTTTGCTGCTTCAAGAGTCAGCAACACACAATATTTTACAATTAACCTGTCTTGTCACAATGGGTACTAAGTGAATCTTATTTTTGCAGGATGCCAGTGACTGCCGATGTATGTGGGTTTGGAGCTAAGAAAAAGGGCTAGGACAGACCTGAGTGTCTGTTTTAGATCCCATGCTGAAAAAAACATTGACTGAGCAGACAAAGCTAGAGGTTGGTGGATCAGAGTTTCCTCCCAATTAAGAAAATGGAAAAAAAACAGTTCGGTGGAAAAGATAAGACAGCTGTTGATTCAACTGCAGTCAGTCCATGTAGACGTAGATATGATGTTAGCACACATATGAAATTAAACTAGTTATAATGTAGTTTACCAACAGAACAGGGTTTATAGATACTTGTTTGACATGATAGTTTCAAATTGATTGCTAATTTGTGATTCACATGATGCCAAGAAATGCATCTAGTTGCTATGTCTTTGGCTTTCTGGTTTGTTTCTGTTTTTCTTTGATGGTGATGAGGTGCTGCAAAATTGAATCCTACTGTACTCGCTGCTTAAATATTATGATGCAGCATGACTTAATATGTGGGTATCCACACCTATGACTGGGCTTTACATGTTCATCCTGTTTCTATGACCTCTTTCACTAAAAATAAAAAGCAATCAACAAAGTCAAATGCAACTAAAGGAGCAGAGGCAAACTGATTATATTAAGTGTTGTTTTATTTCTAAAAATGTAAAAATCAAATAAGGAATTTGTAATTATAGGTCCTTGAGAGATTTTCCAATACAGAGATCCATTTCAAGAATGTGTTTAGCCGTGTGCTTTCCTTACATGTGTATTTCTCTTTACTGCCTCACTGAGATACAGCCATGCATTTGAAATGCAGATGTGTCAGATGGCATTACTGGAAACAGACATGCCCTTTAATGGAAGTCTTGGTCTTAAATTAATGTTTATTATTTTTTTATTTCTCAAAATAGTGAATGATAAGATTCCTGCTTCAGGATATCCAAAAGTGTGTGTAGTGAAGTTTATGACTGTTTTTAACTGATCCCTAAAATTATGACTACTCTATTATTTCCTATAGTGGGAAAGTAACGGTTTATAAGTTCATAAGGAGAAACACTCTTCATCTACTGAATCTTCCCTGTTCACCCAAAGGTTTTTACTGGGGTTGTAGAAGGTATAGAGAGCAGTAGAGAGTCAGCTGGTGGACTAAGACTTGGTGTTTGGAGTTGGAGTTGTTTTTTTTTTTTCTCTACAATAAATCCCTGATTAGTCACTTAACATTCTTTCTGGTAATTTTTGAATGCACATAGGATTCCTCAAAGAATATATGTTAAAGAAACATCCCAGTATTGAAGAGAACTTATTTTAACAAAGTGTTTATAAGCTGTTCTAAGTTCTGATCTCCCCTTCCATAGTTTTTAAACTATTTTTAAAATATTTTCAAAGCATTTTTTTTTAACCAAACAAAGCTGTGGACATACAGTCAGATTATCTGCACAGTGTTAAATATGAAATGAAAAGTGATCTTGCCTAAAAACTATCAAAAATGTGCCTATCTCATTTACCTACTAATTTTGTGCTAAAAGAATTTATCCATATATGGAAGTGGTAGTAGATCAATGTCATATGCCCTTGGAAATACTATTTCAGATGTTTCAACAAAATTTCAGCTTAGATTTCATCAGCATTCTTAAGTTTTTCTTAATTCCTCAGCTGTCAAAGATTATACTCAAATATACAACTAAATGAAATGTTGTTGTTAATACTTGTGTTCAAGGTCTTCGTACAACAGTTTGTATTTGAGCCTTCCAGATGTATCCACTACAAGAGAATGGAGTGATCCTTCAGAAGGGTGTCATAACAAGTTAAAGGAACATTTGTGTGATTGAGAACCAGTTCTGAGAAGGTAATTATTTCCACAGTGTGTCTGTTCATGATTTTTAATGCCCTGTTGATGCTGAAAATGTGAGACACAAGTTGAACTATCAAAGGAGCAATAGATTAATGACATGTTTTGATAGTTTTTGCTCAATGTAGGAAAACTTTGGGAAGAGTCAAAGACAAAAATCCTGAAAATCATTTCATGTTTGGAGAAAACAGTTTCCAAGACAGCTTCAATCATATGGAAAGAGAAATAATAAACATGTCTCTACACTTCTTGTTCTCTCTTATTTATCTTGTGAGTAGACCAAATATTTGCAGCAACAGATGTTATTTTAAAGTTTTTGGGAAGAGACATGGGGAGACACAACTGGATTATTAATTTGGTAATAGGAAGCTGCAAAAGGCAAGTTGGTTACCTGATGATTATGGATGTTTGCGTTTCAAAACAACATAAGGAAAATAAGTAAAAACAGAATTTATCTCCCCCTGTTTTTCTATTGCCCAGACAGTAAGCCTCTTAAGAAGAGAAGTTTATTCCTGTTCTCTCAACCAGACATAAACAAACAATTGATTCATAATTAAAAGGTAGGAAGGAGGACAGGAAGGCAGAAGGAAGGAAAGAAATGTAAGAGGACCTCTGGTACTCTGCCAGAACTGGAGGGATATTGACAAATTTGGAAAGAGTCATAGAGTGACACTAAAGTGGTTAAGGAACTGGAGAGCATGATACATGAGGAAAGAGTGAGAGATGTGACCTTTTTTTAGCCTGGAGAAGAGAAGGATGTCGGGGATCTTGCTGGTGTAAACTTTGTAATGGTGAGTTATAGAAAACCCTTTTCCCAGAGTAAAAAGCCATAGCCAAGAGGCTAAAGTTGTAAGCTGTGGAAAAGGAAAATCCATCTAGAAAATCCATCCATTTATCCATATACTGAAATAGTGTCCATGATGAGAGTGGTAAATACTGCATCAAGTTTGTGAAAGAGACTGAAAACTCTTGTCTGGAGTTTTTAAAAATGATCTGGTTAAAATTTGAAGGAACCTCACCTAAGATTGAGCTGACTCTGCTTTCAGGAAGAGGTTAAACCAGACAATCCCCACAGAGGTATTTTCAAACAAAATTATACTGTGATTCTACTATTTTCTATGTTCTCAAACCTGTTAGAACTTAGACAACTTTTCAGCTAAATGATTTTTTATAGTTTTACTGGTTTTGGCTGGCATGAGGCTAATTTTCTTGACAGAAGCTCATAGGATGATGTTTGCCCTTTGTGACCAAAACCAGTGATGATAAGATAGGAATATTTTTGTGGTTGCTGAATAGTGCTTACACAATGTCAAGAACTCTACTGGCAGTGATTAGGCTGAGGAGTACACAAAAGTTTGGGAGGAAGCACAGCGGGGACAGCTGACCCTAACTGCCCCAAGGGACATTCCAGACTATATAGCATCATGGACAGCAATAAAACCTGGGACAAGAAGTGGGAAGGGGGGACATTTGGAGTTAGGATATCGGTCTTCCAAAGCAACCCATGAGGGAGCCCTTTTTCCCTGAGATTGCTGAAGACTTGCCTGATGATGGGAAGTGGTGAATGACTTCCTCATTTTGCTTTGCTTGCATGCTCAACATTTGCTTTCCCATGAAACTGTCTTTATCTCAACCCACAAGTTTTCTCACTTTTACCCTTATGATTCTCTCCCCCTTCCCATTGCAGGTGGGGGGACTGAGCAAGTGGCTGTGTGAGGCTCAGCTGCCTACCAGATTAGCCCACCATAATGATATATTTTTGCATTTCAGAAAAAAAATATGAAACATGTACTATCCTTTAGTGTTTTGTGAAAAGGAGATCCATGCCTAACACTGACTTTTTATAGAGCTGTCATTCTGAACTAGAACTACTCATCAGTGTCACTGTTTCCCACTTGATAACTTTCATAATAGCAAAATCATCTTCATGCAAGAGTAAAGCACTTACTAACTACTACATTTAATTAGAATAAAATTAGAATAATGTATTAATATATTTCAATTCCAGAAATACGGTCCTTTTAGGAAAGACTATTTCAATTATGGAACATACATAGTCACCAGGAGTCCACAATATTTTAACAACTATTTTGCCTATTTTCATTTTAATAAACAGGTTGAACAGCTTTGATTCAAAATAGTTTAATTATTCTGAAGCACTTCTGAAACCAGGACAAGTGTAGTTTAAGTCCTTTGCAGGTTGAACTGGCACTGCTGGAAGCTACTGTAATTAGTAAATTTGCAAAAGCATTGTTAAAGTTATTTTCCTCAGCTTCAATATACTAAAGTTTATTAGTAAGCCTATTATTTATACACTCCCATGGGCCATTTAACATTTGCTTTAGTTAATGAGAATCTTCATCTTAATTAACAATACTAAAAGACCTTTTTCCTTCCCTCCCCCACAAAACGAATAAGGCGTTAGAAATATATCCCAGAATAATATAATTTTGGAGTTATTAAAAGCAAAGGCTTTCCATTGCTCATTTTTTATTATCATCAAAGCTCCTTGAAAGACATTTAGTGAAATTTCGTATATCGTGCATATCTTAATTAAAAACATAAGCTAATATTAAAAGACACTGAATGATTTAAAATCCGTGTGAAGGTCTTGTATGAATGATAATGAATTTTTGAGATTTATAGAAATTCAGAATGTTATTGCACAATATTAAGGTCAAAGTTGTAGAAGACACAGTTTCATATCACCTCTGTATTACAATCAGGGGGTATGCCTGTAGTATGCATGATCATAAACCCTTTGGTTCAGTTCAATTGAACCATGTCCTCTGAACAAGATTCTAGTGAAGTGAAAACAAGAGTTCTGCTTTCCAGCCAGAAGAACATGGTAACCTTTGCCCCAAATCAGATCAACCAGAAATCTATTAAATGTATAGAGTCACTTTTGTTTATAGAGAACTAAATTACTTCAGCTGTATTGTGGTACAGAAGACACAAGTCTTACAAAATGCATCAAGTCCTCTGCCTTATCTGATGGAAAAACAAGGAAAAGCTTTCTCTGTTTTTATTTTTTTTCCTAGTTTTTGCCTACTGAATGAATAATGTCAGCTTTTGTCCTTCAGACTATGAGCATGATCCTGTAAGCAGAGAGTGAAAATGTTGAACTTGAGATATTTATATTTTAGTCAGAATATCAGCTTTGATTTATTTTGCAAAGTCATGAAAATATGATGACACTTCCCCCATAGCCCTCCTCCTTTCATATAATCATAAAATCATTAAAGGTGGAAAAAAACTCAAAGACCTTTGAGTCCAAACTTTGACCGAAGACCACCATGTCGACTAAATCACAGCACCACTGCCATGCCCAGTCACCTCTTGAGCACCTCCAGGGATGGTGACTCCACCACCTCCCTGGGCAATCTGTTCCAATGCTTAACCAAAATTCCAGTGCAGAAATTCTTCCTGATGTCCAGCCTGAACCTCCCCTCCTGCTGCTTAAGGTCATTGCCCCTTGTCCTCGACGACGATATCCACAGTCTTTTTCTGTCTACTTTTGCTTTAATCCTACAGTGAGAGTAAGCAAAAGATAAGGTCTGCATAGTGATTTATACTGATATTTTTTGTTGTTGTTCTGTGCTCTCCAATACAGGTGTCCTTTTATAGACTTCAAAATATTTTGTGCTTAAGGAGAAACTGGTTTCGTACCTTTTGCAGTGTTTTCAGATTAACTGTATTGGTTAGCACAGTGGTGCAAGAAGAATTCAAGCCTTTTGTATCTGCTTGTGCTGGTATTCTGGGCTGTTTACCTGGAGAAGGGTCATGACAGCATGCTAGGGGCAGCTGAGAAATTCTGTGACTCCAAACAGGAAACTACAACAATACATGTAGTGAATACAATGTATTCTCTTGTACAGCAAATTTTTCCTTCTCTGCAATAATCATCCAAGTCCCAGTGAAGTCATATGTGGGCTCAACATTTCTGAGTCTGAATTTTTAGCTTGCTAACTATTGCTAGCTCCTTTCCCAAGGGAAAGCTGTCAACAGTTTTCTCTCTTCAAAACATCTCTCTCCATTTCTCAAAACAGGTTAAGTAAACAGTGTTCCCTTTCCCATAACAACTGTCCCCAGGTGTTGTTTCCTATTACTTAACCAATGGAGAGAAGTGTCAGTCCAATGGGCCAATGATATACCTTTTTAGCACAGCATGTTCTAAAAGAAACTGTTAGAATTGTAAATAAAGCCTTCTTTCTCTTCTGACAACTATATGGAGTCAATCTATTTTTGTGTCCTACTGTAACAGTCATGAGTCTAAAATAATGGAAATGTGGTACAGCTGGTGAATATTTTTATGGCAGTATGATATTACCTTGTAAATGTTTGGTACTGAGGGTCATTTTCTGCCATCCAGTACTTCTATTTGGCATTATTTTTAATCATTTGATTGTCTGTTGGGGCTGGAGGGGATAGTTTGTTTGCGTGTCTCCTTGTTGTTTTTCCAAAGTAGCTAGACTGAAATAGAGTGCTGGTGTGTGGGATGGATTTCGTGTTAAAGGAATAGGATGACAACGAATATTTGAAGAGATGAAGGGGGTACATGAGTTTTCTTAAACTTCTATTACTTTTACCCAGCTGTCCTTGGCACAAATTTAGTCCTGAAGTGTGGTCAGGGTTACACACATGGTGAGCCTACACCAGGAGCTGCATAACAAAGACTTATCAAGAGATGAATCATGAGGGGAAAGAGGTGTAAGATAAAGTAAAGGTAAGTTCAGTTTTTCCTGTTTGGTTGTGTCAGACTTAACAGATCTGCTATGTGAGTTATGTTTGAGTTGTGACCTTTTGTCCTGTAAAAAAATTCCAAATAAGAACGTTTTGCATGACAGCTAACATATTGCAGCACTATAGAAGAAATTTTGCTTCTGTGTTTGTTCAGGAGGATTTTGTGTGGGAGGAACATTCAGTTTCTATCTTAGGGAATTACTATATGTAGCAGAAAATCTGCATAGCTTTATTGTACAGCTTAAAAGGCAAGTTAGGATAAGTGTAAGAGTTTATATATGTTTTTCATAAGATACATATTATTAAAAGAAAAATATGAAATATGCAGGAGGGGGGAAACAAGAATCTGTTAAATAGTTCCTGCATGTAAATTACAGCCATAAATGCAGCTTAACTGTAAAATGAATCAAACTGTTTAATCTGGCTTTAATTTTGAAGATTAAGGCATTTACAAGCAATGACACGAGAACATAAAATTATATCACAAATTTTTCTGTAATTTTTAATGGCACAGCATTAAACTACTCTGATCAGTGACATAATCAGAGAATGATGTCACAGGTGTCTATCACTTCATATGATAAGACTAACAAGGGGGTTTTTTTAATTTATATGTGTGATATAAGGTGATATTATGGAAAAAAAGGTTGTTTAAAACCAAGCCTCTGTCCTGTATGAACACAAAAAAGACACATAGAAATATAGAAATCACTGCAAATTGCTCAAGTGTGAGAGTTTTTTCCCATAGTTATTTTGAAGAGATAAAAAAGAGTAAATCATTGCAATGCAAAATAAAAAAAAAAAAAGATTGATGATGATGATGATAGTTACTATAATACAATAGGTATTATTTGGTGATAGGATCAATATCAGACTGCAATGTTTTCTCATTTCTTTGGAGCTAATTTGAGAGAATGAAATTTTTGGTGATAAAGTGTAAGAGATGCTGGTAAATTGGTAAATCCATGAACATTTACAGTGATAACTTTTAGAATGAAGATCTATAGAAATCCATCTCTTTGCTTCTGCAGAAAAAATTCTTTTCAAATTATTTTCCCGCCTTGTTGTGGTGCCTTTAGGTAGTCTGGCAATTTCCATAACAGACTGCTTAGATTGACTTTTCATTTTTATTTTGTAATGACCTAACTGCATTACATTTTATCTTCCTTGAGGCATATGCAGAAAATGTGTAGAAAGAAAGAGAAAAAGATTGTTTCGTTATCATAGCCCTATTACTCATTCCCTGTCTTCCTAATGATGGCTGCCTGTATCAAAACATTAAGGAATATCACTTGTAACACTGAATTTTTTTAGGATGTTCTTTAGCTTCTTTTCTGGTTTTGGGGGGTTATAGGTGTTGTTGTTTTTAGGGGGTTTTGCTTGTTGGTTTGTTGTTGCTTGGGATCTTTTCCCTCATGATAGTGATCACAGATAGTGTTGATTGTTCTTCTCTTTCTCCTCCCAAAAAGATGGGCCCATAATCCAAGTTGTATACCTGGATACCAGATGGTTGTGTTAGTGCTATGTCTGACTTCTTGAAAATTTTCATAGGCAAAATACCTCAGTAAACAAGTTATATAGACCCAAGACTACAGGTGATGATTTTTTTTTTTCCTGACCTGTGGAATCTGCGCAGAAGTATTTATATCAATGTCCACCTGCTCAGGTAAACATGTTTTAAGGAAATTAGAGAGTTATTTGGTTAACTGTTACTTTGTCTGGACTTGTAATAGGAGATCCATCTTGAAATCTACCTCGTATTTTTTTAAGTATGAAGTATGATATTGGGCCTCAGGGTTATTTATTGTGGATTTCTATCAAAAAGCAATGCAATAGAGGATGTCATAACTGTAATGCAAAGCAGAAAAACTGATGATAGCTGTGAACGTCAAAAAAAACCCCTCACAGAAACATAAAAAAGACAAATTCACAGTTCATAGTGTTGACAGCTCATTTTTAAAAGTTCTGTTTAAAAAAAAACATAATAAATATCTAGTTGTTTTTGCTTGTGTGACAAGAAATTGTAACATAAATGTATGCATTTTTATGATTTTGCACTTGGAACTTTATGGTACTTCAATAATTTTCTTTCAAAATCATTGCATAAGCACATGAATGAAAGTGTTTACAGAACCAAAACTTGTTTTAAGTTTTACAGTGTAATACTCTTCCATGTGGGGAAGGTATACCTTATTCTCATGATCATTTTTCTCTTAAAGAAACAGGTCTTTAAAGAACAGTGCACAAGGTAGGGAATGGAGGAACTCAGGATGATGAACAAGGTAAAAGTCATTTCCCACTGGCCACAGGAGAAAGAGAAAATGTTGTGGAGCTAAGTTGAAACAGTACAGGTAGGCTGGACAAACTGAACAAAAGAAGAAAAAAAATTAAAAAAAATAACAACAACAACAACAACGAGTATCAACCAATAGAAAGGCTAGGAGTATGTAAGTTATGACTGCAAATTCACTTAACGTTCACATCTCAGCAAGAACTCCTTACACGGATGTCACTGTTGGACACACAATCACACACATGCACACTGTCTGAAGGCTGACACCTCTCCCATCCCATTGGTCAAGACAACTGTCCTTCAGCTGTCCATTCCTCCAAGAGAAAGAATGTAGACTAACTTAATCTTAGCAAAAACATTGCTTCTACTTATAACACCCGTGTGCGAGAAAACTAGGAACTCTAAACAAACATCCAAAGCTGTGAAACATCAGAAAGCTAAAGAAATCAGGGCAACACACGGTTAAACCGGTATGCCTAAACTTTACAGGTCAGGAAATGACCCTTTTGTTTAAAAGATTGATCATTCAAAAGGAAAAGAGGGATGTTTTTTGTATTTGAGATTACTTGTTTTCAACTTCCAGAATTTAATTACTTTTACTACTTTCTCTGATAGTAGTAGAACTACATAGTCCTCCATACTTTTGTTCTTGTAAAAATATATTTATGTACAGTTATCAAACTGAATCTTCTCTTTAATAAAATAAACACATCAAGATCTCAGAGTACCCCCTTACAAGGGTTCTTACTCTCCATTGATCAATTACAATACATGGCTCTTCTTATCTTTTTTTCCTACAATCTCTCTTTATTTCTTTTTTTACCCAATTAGTTTTTCAAAAACTAAAAGTTATTAAACTCTTCAGACTGTCTAAATGTTATTTCACCAGTGGGATTAGAAGCTGTAAAATTCAACCTCTTTTCACACTTGTATTACTCCTTGCAATTTTTTATATATGTAACCATATACTTTTTGCATTTTCTGTTACTAAGGCATTATGTAGAGCCCTTCAACCATTCAGACCTCATATACTTCAAAGGACATTTGCTTTGTCTTTTGGGACATTTCTCTTGACGTTTTCCCATAAATAACTCAGACTTTGCTAAATGCATCCTAGAAGTCTTGATCAAGAGGAGGTGTTTGGCATTTAGATATGCTGAAAAGAAACACAAAGCAAGCATGTAGGTGAAAAAAGTAGCCTTAAATACCTTGGGAATTATAAAATATTTCTGCCTTACTTAACTGTGAAAATTCTTTGTTCTCTAGACCTAAAGATTTTTGCCCTAATTTATGCTACACATATAACCTTGTGATCAACTTTCCACTATAATACCCCAATATATTTTCCATATTTATAATAATTAGCAGCCTGGGAAACTGGTTTGTGTAACTATGTTCTCCAGAAGGGAAATCTCCAGATCACTGACAATTTCATCCACATCTTGCCATCCAACTGCCACCCTTTAATCATTCATTGAAATCTTTGCAGTTATCTGCATGATAAAAAATAGACACCTAATCTTTTGATCAGGTGATGGGACAAAGATGAAACTGCCTCAAATTCTGATTTCCTAATTGAACTTCCTGTGTATATTCCAATCTATGGCTCTTAAACTGACTCTGAACATTACTTATAATTTTCTATTCTTCAGGAACTTCAAATCTAGTTTTTTCTGGTGATTTATGTAATTTTTAATTTTTATTTCTGGCGATTTATGTATTTTAATCTCACATAATTATGGTGGGGTTTTTGTTGTTGCTGTTCTTTTTTTTTTTTTTAGGAGATCTATAATATTGTGTAATATTTAACCCAAGTGTTTATTTATTTACACATTATCTGTAATTATTATAGTTAATATTATTTCCCATAGTTAATATTTTTATAAGTCACCGGCATCAAATTAGGATATAACAATGCTTTATTCATACTGTATATGATTAAAGTTGTTTGTAATTAGGAATTTACACAGTTTCTGAAAAAAGGACATATAAACACTCAGAAGGTTGTTCTGCTCTGTACACCCATTAAAATAAAAGGAGGGTTCTCACAGGTGGAAGAGAGATGCAAAAGAATGAGATAATTGCCCGTCATTAAAACTTAAATAAAAACAATCTACTGCCTTCAAGAGTAAACAAAGCTTCCATTTGTTTCCAGTTGTTTTACTTCTATCTATTTGTGGAAGAAGTAGTATTAAAGATAAATAATTTTGAATTGTAGGGACAGGATAGACTATCTGAGCATTGTTTACAAAAATATGTCACATATTTCTAAATTTAATTTAAACTTCTTTAAAATTAAATTGGGCAGAAAAGATTTTGATGTAGAACCCTTTTCTTAGATATAGAATAAATGGGTCTTTCCATATTATAGTTCGAAAATATGGCTTGATAATGATGATGCTCTTTTTTTTTTTCTACAGCAGCATTGATTTATATTTACAGATTGCAAACGTATAGTGATGAATGAGTATATCCCCAGATGGAATAACCTTTATAGGGATTATTTAACGGATTGTAAAAAACTTCTGTAAAACTGATCGGGAAAGATATGGCAGGAATCAGGAACAGGATTTGGAAGAAATCTTTTTACCTTCATCCAGTCTTCATACTTTTTTTAAATTATTATAATCGAAAATATAGCGGCAAATCTTTGAATACTTAGATCATTAAAAGATATATATGTTGGGGTGTTTCTGGTGTGAGGGGTTGGTTGGTTGGTTGGTTTGGCTTGGTTCGGTTTAGTTTGTTGTTTTGTTTTTTCTCTTGGGCCTAAACTTCAGTTGAATTGAAGTTTATGGGTGAAGTCACTGGCAAATATAGAAGACATAGAAATAATATAAATAACACAATATTTAATTCTAAATTTACATCTTTAATTTTACTGTTTTGCAAATCCAGATTGACTGCTTAGGCAAGCCTAACTTAGATGAAATCCCTTTCTTTAAATGTATTTTTCAACTAAATTTGAATACAAAATCTTTGATAGACTCATGTGAGAAATAAAGTTCTAACACTGTGGGTCTGGCCCTGAAATTGCTGAGAAAAGAACACAAATTGCATTAACTTCTAATGAGCATATAATTTGTTCAATATTTCTTGTAGACACTCATTATCTTGCAAGATCAATAATATATAAATCTAACATAATTAAACCCTTATATTGACACTAGATATCAACATCTTATAAAATTTGAAATGTGATGAAAACTTTTGTTGTTTTGATACAAAGTATAAGGTAAGAGTTAAGATCTGAGCTCATTTTGAAAGAGCAGATTAATTGCCCTTATTCATGACCAGCTCTAAGAAGCATTTCTCAAAGGAGGTGCTATTTTCTTCAGGGGGTTTTTTACATCTAATCTCAGTTCTGCTGAAGAGATTCTAAATTTAATAATAATGTTAAACTAAACGAAATACACATTCTCTTAAATAATTTAGGCTTTCTGCAATTATACAAATTTAATAAGTTTAGTACATAATACTACTGGATAACATAAGAGAATAGAATTACAGATTAAATGTCTTTTTAGTTAGGAAAATTGGCAAGGACTCTTTTCTACTCATATGGTATAACTTCTTGTTTAGCCTGTACTAAAATTCTATTCTTCTAAGAGACTATGCATTAATAAAGATATATTTTATCTCTAAAGTTAAATAATAATTTTTGTTTCTATATACATAATCTGAAATATGGACTTATCTTTTAAGCATATTTCTACATTAGCTAGATTACTGAACTTTGAAAAATATCGTTTTCTCAGTTCCATTTTACTTATTCCTTTATCTTCAATATGATTTAATGAGCAAAATGTTTTATATAACACAATTTCCTTTGATTATCAATATGGAACGACAAGGCAAACCAAGATAATTAGGATTCACTCCTTTCCATAAGAATATAAAGAGCGGGTACCCTGACATTCACATAATGGGCGTTGCATGGACTCAACATAGTAAACAGTTCCTATTTTCTACAGCCATTACTATATATATTTTTTTAAATATATCATAATAACATTTTCTTCATATATACTGAATCTTCTATGTCTACCTCACATTGATAACAACCACAGCAACTGCACTTCTGAGAGATGTAGAAGCAATTATCATAGTGAGCAGGAAATTGTGTTGTTACAACAGGGAATTCAAGTAATCTAGATATTCCTGTATGTTCTCTCCAGGCTATTGCCTCCTACTTGACTTACAGAGCCTTCTTACTTTATGGCTCTTGGTCCCATATTAGCTGGATTCTCAAAGATGTTGCTTCGATATCTTGGTTGTCTCATTTCATATATATATATTTT
>WBMY01017405.1:1142307-1197159 GCA_013397315.1 Donacobius atricapilla
CTATATATATATTTTTTTTTTTTTTTCTATCATGGCCATCGTTGCTCTGAGTACCTAATTAGAAAGCTTTTAAAGTAAGATTACAAAGGAATCAATATATAGCAGAATTAGTAATTGAATCCCAATGGACTGAAGACTCATTGAGGACTATAACCAGGTGCAAATTAATCTTTCCTTCAAAATATTAGCTTATATCATGTTATTTAATATCTGATACAACTAATTTACACTGCTTTTCTCACTGATGTTGCTGGGCCAAGAAGAGAGGAAAGTTTGGGCCTTTTAAAGTGTTTCCTTTATTAATATTTTAGCCTATGGCAAACCCAAGGTTTCTGAAGTTTATATGTCAGCATTTTTTTAGCAGAAGTAAGGTTTACTATTAGTCAGGTTGATGGCTTAAAATCTGATGATAGCACATTTTCTAATATAATTGTACAATCTTATTTGTATGGACAGTTAATTTTGTACCAAAGTTAAAAAAGAACAAAGATGTGTCTTTCCACAGACATGCAATTATGGGAGTCTAGAAATTAAATGTAAAGGAATTATATTTAAAAAGATATAGATTGGCTCAGGTAAATCATATCTCTTGCAATGAATTTAAACAGAAGAGACAAACCAAAGTCAAAACTAATTCCATGTCTATTTTCTCATATGAAAGCACTGTTTCGATTCTATTTATCAAAAAGAAGAGAAAATTTGAGAAGAAGAAGAAGAAGAAGAAACGGAAAAAGCAACTACAGACTGTCTAAACAGTGAGTTCTTTTTCTAATCCAGTAATGAGCTTCTATATGGCGACATTTATTACCTTATGCAACACCATATGTTGCATGTAAAGGAAGCTACTTTCTATCATCTCTCACACTGAAAGTGAAGAAAAGTTCTGTCGAATCAACAGATCTCAGAGCTGTGACAAACTCCCTGTCTATGTGGGAATGTGTTGGCTGCCCAAATGAATAATTTCAGTAGAATTTTCAAAGCATTTTGTAAAGTTTTAAGATAATAAAGTTAGAATAACACAGAGGGAAGAGTGTTGTTACTTTTCCAAGCAGATATGTATTTGACATCTTTGTCTAGAAGATGTATTACTCATCCATCATAGAATATTGCCACACTGATGATATATTAGTGTAATACATTATCAGAACATCATCGTTCCTGTGTGATGTATTTCAAGCTAGCACAGAACTAGATGGTCAGAGTTGGTTATAAAGACTTAGCACCATTTATGGTATTAAAAATAAAATTAAACACTTTATTTTGGGACTTGCACACTAAAGGGAATCTGTGAAAAGGTGGTGGTTATTTTAAAATTTGCTTTGTGGTAATGCACATCCTGAATTTTAGGGATATGAATTCTAGAAGGAAAATCGAGCAAGTGTTTGTGGTCAGGTAGAAGAGCTAATTTACTGACGATATTACTCTGTGGCTTGTCAGTGGAAGTGCTCATAAATTGAATCATTAAAACTTAATATTTTATAAACCTTCAGAATATAACACAGAAGTAACTATTTGCCATTCATTAGAGTCAAATTCTAGTATGGCAACAACATGAAAGCTTACTGTGGCATACAAAAACCAAGAACAAAGTTCTGGGAAATATTTTTGTTTTTTTGCATGGTCTAGACGTAAATGAAGTTTAGTCCTTGCACAAGCTATTGTTCAGATCTATCAAAATTGGGAGAAATTTCATTCTTCTGGGAGCACATCCTTAATGGAAACCCATATCTAGCAATCACTACATTTCTTTGCCACAAAAGTTGTAACACGTTCCTTTTTTATTATTGTTATTCCTTCTAAGGTAAGGAAAAAAAGAAAAAGTGACTGGATTGATGAAATAGAAGGAAAAAAAAAAAACACAAAACCACCAAACTGAGTTAAGACAAAATGTAGAACTTTACCTGAAAAAATTATAGTTGGGCATGAACTACACTACTCTTACCAAATATACACACCAGAGCTGATAACACTGTTCATAAGGCAGTTCCTAAGGCTATTCTTTATTTACTTATCAGTGAAAGTTTTGAGAACTTTTTCCTTTCCATTTGATCAAAGAATTTTATTTATAAGTCCCAAGAGAATCAATTAAATAAAGACAATAAAGTCCTTCCCAACAAGGTTTTGAATTTATATATTTTACTGTTGACTTATATGAAAGTTTCCTATTGAAGTACAGAGAGAGAATGGAAAGAAGAGAATTAAAGAAGATGTCAGAACAACTGGAAAGTCTCCAAGCATTCCCATATTAAAGTATCATTTTGAATAGTCCTCTCTGTATAAAAACGGTTAACAGAAGGGAAGGATAAATTAGAATATGTGATTTGTTTAAGTTGCTGGAAAGAGGTATGGAAAAGAGAAGAGGCTGGAAGAGTGAAAAAGGACAAAATAAACTTTAAATTATGATTTTTTTCCACCCTTTTTTTCATATAAAACTGTTTATCAAAAGAAACCATGGAAAGCAGGACTGTAAAACATCAATTATTAGTTCCTTCAAAAAAAAAACAAGTTTATGTTTGTAATGTCATAAATCTATTATTTTGTTCTCCACTGACAATTATATCCCTCCTGTAAATTTATAGAGTTCACACCCATAGGGACCCATACCTGTTAAGACCCATATATACCATATAATTTTGCCTAAAGATTCTCTGATCTAGTCCTTGATTTCAGTATATTTAGTTTTGCTTGTCCTTTAGGTGGCATGTTCTGTCAGCATGGGAAGTTTATCTGTGTATGCTTACAGCGGTGCAGCATGATCTTTCATGGCTGCTTGAATGAACTCCTGCAGCAGCAAGCATGAAGTGTTGGCTTAGGAAAACTGAAAAACACATGGCATGAAATTACCATTTTATTATTACCTTGAAGGCCCAGATTAAAAAAAAAAAAAAAAAAAAAAAAAGCTAAAGTGCAAAGAATGCAGAGGTACAGAATGTGGGTTTTTACTGGCAGCTTGTACTCTATATAGGAAAGCATATTTTTCAGCATACACTTCACCATACATCCATATTGCAACGTATGCAAAACAGTAAAATCAATGCAAATATATGCAGTTGAAGACAGAGCGCATTTTGAAGCTGGCACTGCACTCTTTGTCAATGTCAGTTTTGTGACAACCTTTGATAGTGCATAGGGATTTCTTTAGTCACTTAGAGGTCAAGATAAACTGTTCCTCTCTTTCAAAACTTACCTTCTGATTGATGGCACTTCAGTGAAAACAGAACATTAAAAAGACCATATCTTATATTCCATTCTTGGGGTGGAGAAAAAAGAGTTCCATAAGAACTTGATAAACTAAGTGCAATCGTATTAAAATTACCTTAGATATAATCAAGAAAATGAAACAATGTTTGATATCTCAGTTCATGTCCATATTTCTCATTGGTTGGCTAATAACCCTATCAGTCTTATGTTGGAAAAAAATCTGGAATAGTTTCATAATAAATTTGGAATACCAGAAGTAGATTCATTCTTACTTAATAGCTTTCTCTATCAGCTCCTTTAGGAAATAAATTGTATGCATAAATACAATAAAAATAATTTCTCTCTTCAAAGATACTGCATCTTTCTCCATTTCTTCGTAGCTGACCCCAGTATAAATAGCTAAAAGCCTATGCTCACTGAAATGAATTAGAAACATAACAAGAATATATATATAATAAGATATTTTGGATCATATTTGCCACAAGTTCTTAACATGAGCCACAAACAACTCGGCCATGCTCTGGAAAACTCTTTATGAGAGAATTTCTGTAAGTACATCAAAACCAATTTTTTTAAGCCATGTTCATATATCAACTAAGATATGTAATGAAGATTTAGTATTCCAAATTTGCACAACAGCCCAAACCCTAAACTGTGCTGAAGAGCTGCCTATACAACCAGCCCAAATGTGTCAATCTGAATCACAGTTTTAGCTTTGAATTGTTAGTAGTGCATGACTAGTAAGTAATGAATGTTATTTCCAAAATTTAATGAGCGTGCCAAATTTTTAGGTCTGTAAAAAGGCAGATAGAAAACTGTTAACTTTTCAAAACAGAAATGCACAATTGATATTAAATTGAAAAGATGCTAGGAATCACTTGGTGTTTTATAAAGCATCTATTTGTATTCCTACATACCTAAAATATTTGAAAAAATCCTCACCCTAAATTAGTCTAAGGATTTATAGGGTAACCTTGAAAATGCATTTCTTTTTACCCATTACTGTTATGATCTCTTTCCATTTGGCAGGATTGTACTCCATCTATTTGAACATGAAAAAAACTAGAGTGTTAAAAAATAATTGATTAATTTGCTAAATTATAATTTAAAGGCATTCAAATAAATTAAGAAACTACTCACATTTACTGAGAGGAAAGATGTAAAAGTCATGCTGGTAAGCTGAAGTTGTGAGGAAATAGGAATATTGTTATAGGAATTTGAAAGAGCACCATTAAAGTCACTACTTTCAGAAGGAAATGAATAATCACAAATGCTTGAGAGTAAAGTACTCATCACTACTGAACTCATTGAATCATATTTCTACTTCTTAAAAGCCAAAGTGCCCAGGATGTTCTTTTTTTGATTAATTTTTTTTCCTTTTTTTTTACATCATGACTTTTTTTCTGAGGACAAGTCATACAAGGAGACAGCATGAATAAAAGATACAACATGTTTTTTTCCATTCCTGATTGAATTTAAATGAATTTTCAGCCTGGAAATTGAATAGCTTTTGTGTAACTTGTAGACTATAGTTACAAGGGAAACTGTAAGGAGCAATAAATATGGAATTTCTTTCTGCCACCATGTACTTACTCCTTGGAAAAGTTTATCTTAATAACAATAAGAAGCTATTGCCAAATAATAAGAAATGGAAGTACTGTTCCAAACAAAGGTTTGTATTTGATGTTCCTAAGTTTGAAATTTCTTAGCAGCTGCATCTGAGCAAGAACGAAGACATTCTGAGCCCAACATTGGAAAGTCAGATGCTCATGTACTTTCTTCAGAGAGAGTTATCATAAATTATGTTATTATAACAAAATAAGTTCTAGAAGAATAATCCACTGCTGAAGTACTCAGTTGACTGAAAATTTTAAAACATCAAAAATAATTATTGACTATGGTGTAACTGTGATAGTTCCCCCATGTGAGACAAAGTTCTCCATCACAGAGGCATTGAAGTGAAGGATGTAGAAGAACACTTCTTTCTTATGATTAGACACTGATAAGGAGTTAAAAATCATACCTATGTAATACTACTGGACTAGAGCCATGAGGATTTCCCTTTTAAGACAGAAGTTTAAATATGATATACTGGAATCTGTATGTAATTACCTACTTGATAACTTTCACTCACAGTTCTTTTCTTCCATGACCCATTATCCCCATCCACTCTTCTGCTGAAAGACAATGGGTTGTTGATCTTGTTTTTTTGCTAACTGCACATGAATTGCCAAAATTGATGTCACATATGTTAAGACAATATTCTTAATATTGTAATTATTAACATAATTAATGTTAATTGCTGCTTATGGTAAATTCCAAGCCTTTGAGGACCAACATAAAGCAGTGGTGTGACTGCTAGACAGAGGTAAAGTCTTCAGAAACAATATTAATTCTTGGTGAGTATAAGAGCATTGTGTTTGGTACAAGTAGAAGTTTTGCTGTCTTAAGCTCAAGCTCAACTCAAAAAATCCCAAAGGTTTCATGTGTTAAAATGATTTTGATTATGCTTTTTTTTTTTTGCATTTAATATAAATTATTTTACAGCAACAGGTGCAAACAATAATATCATAATGTCCAGGAAAGTTGTTTTGGACAATGGGGAATACAGAGTTGAGAGAAGTTATACTCACATATGAGAGGTGTCAAAGGAGATTTTTTGCTAAAGGAAGGAGTTAACTGAGTTATTCCCTTTCTTTAGATATTTTAGGCAGCATACTAATTCTGGAGTTTTGATTACTTTGCTTTGCTTTGCTAGCATGAACATATGTATATTTAGTAGCACCACTTGTCTTTTCATGTTCCATTCTCTAAAGAAACTCATGAAAATACAGATTGTACATAAAAAGTAACAAAACTGCAAGTACTTTTTGGCCATATTATACAATTATTCTAAGAAAAGTAAGACTGGGTTATTTTTTTTTCTTTTTTTTTGCCCTTTTAAAATAGCCTGGAACTTTGCTGTAAGATAAATGGCAGCAGTGCTGCAAAATAAAGCATGCAAACTTCCAGGCAGACCTCTTTGATGCTAAAATAAGTTTTACTCATTGCCTTTGCTAGGATCAGGAATGCTACTCATGAGAGCTACAGAGGGATGTTCTATGGAGCATTTTTAAGAGGGAGTGTATTTATTCATGAATTTTCTACCTATCAAGATTAAATTTTCCCCATAGTTTGACTGGGTCTCTTGCTGGCATTCAGATGACATGAGATTAAGTTTTAGTATCTTTTCTAGAAAGCATGAATTACACCTTCCAAATTATTGACTTTCTCAAGTTTCCATATGTTTTTAAATTGAGATGTAACTCTTTGATCTGTGTATTTTAAACAAGTCCATTTCAGTGGAGAAAAAGAGATTCACTTGATGGAAGATATAAGATATTTTAATTGTTATTATGACATTTACTGTTATAACAGAAGATCCAGACACCTTAATGGTGAACTGCGATCAGTGAAAGTGGTAGATAGTAGAAGACAGAAGAAAAACAAGAAATAGTGTAATACTTCAGATTAGATTCTAGAGACATCTAGAGAAGATTGCTGCAGTAAAAGGAAGCACAAGAGAAAATAAAATAAATATGACTGGAATATAGAAATATATACACTGCTTAAAACTTCCATTTGCACGAGTGAATAAATCTCTTAAAAGACAGATTACTGAGAGTCCCCTAACATTTCTGAGACATAAACTGGAACTTCTATTTAATTTAATCAAAGAAAAAGGGACATAATTACAGACTTTCTTATTTTTCATTTTATTTGATACCCAGCATTTTCATTTATCATGTAAAAAATTCTGTGCAGTCCTACCATTTGGCCAGGCTGAAGAGAACTACTGTCTCATCACAGGACAGCTGGTGTTGTGCAAAAATCAATCAGCAGTGTGGAATCACAAATTTTTGGGTTATCTGCAAATGCAGCTTCTCTAACTGAATTAAATCACAATCAGCTGTCTCCTGTTTGCCATACCCTCGACATTACTATTTGTTATCAGAGTTCAAACCTTATCTCCCAAGATTTCAAGCTTATAACTAACCTATTGAAGGTAGTCAATGGATATTCTAACACAACACATCAGTGCACGTACCCAGAGAAAATCTGAAGGAAGCAAAAATCACTTATTTCCTCAAATGTGACAGAGTTTCCCATACCTATTATCAAAGACAGTTCTGGCAAGCTCAGCATTAACGACCCTTTATAGTTCATGATGAATTATCACTCTAGGGAAGTTCTAATTGGAGAGTTGTATGAAACATGGTCTGGGTATTTTCTGCCAAAATAGGAAGAAAAAATAGCTAAAATCTAGAAAATACTGCTGTGGACATGTTTTGTCAATGACACAGACGTCCTAATAAAATTTTCATTGCATAATTGTGATTGTTAATTTTCAGTAGTTTACTGGTGTAATTATTTTTGATGCATAAAATAGACAACAAATACAGCAGTATGAATCTCCAATTCCTTTTCCATTCTGCAAATAAGAAATGGCCAAAATTAATTCCTTCTTTTTACTCACTGAAACATAGGAATCAGAGATGGAAAGAGTGTGTCCCAATGTGTTTCCACACAGTTTTGAAGGTGACACTATCCTGTACACAGAAGCCCAAAGAAGATCCAAATCTTAAATAAGATTTGCTTAATCTCATATGTAAGGCCTAATTAGAGTTTGTGCTGACCTTCTTCATGGAGAAGGGGTTTATCTTTCATGAGCAGTATTAACACCATGAATCCTTACTTTGAATCTGAATTACTCATACATCAGCTAAAAATCTGATGCTGAACTGCTTAGCTGACTTAACTGCTTATTTTGAATTTTATACATCCATTGAATTTGAATTAAGACTCCTTTTCATTGCAGAAGCTATTAAATCCAAAAAGCCCACGTGACTTTAGTCACCAACCTACATCAGCCCACACCTTCAGTGTTCTTACTAAACTGTTTGTAAATGCTTGAAGAGAGAAAGTGACAATTTGAATTAACATTTACTTTTGAGATAGTTTCAATATTTGAATGAAATTTAATGTTAAATATATAACTTCTTCCTCTATGCAACAAAAATGAGTAGTAAAATCACTTTAAATATTTTGCAGAAAAATATGGCTAGTAAGTGTTTTTATAAGGATTTTGATTTATGTATAGAAAGAAAATATTATGTCAAAGTTTTTATGGCAACTGCAATATGATCCTAAGGACTTTCCAAGCAATAGTATAATAAAAAAAATCTTGAAATTTCCTGGGCAAAATACCTAGTTGTTTTCTTCTTGAGCTAAAGCATAAAAGATCGGGACATAGGTTCACCTAATAGGTTTCTGTAGGGAAAACAGGCTAAATATCACCAAATAGTAGTCAGCTAAAGAGTAGGTCTCTACTCCAAAGTTCCAGTTGGAGTCCTCCTACAGTCAGAGACAACAAACTATGTATATATGTTGAGAGTAAATCATTTTCTTTAATGGGACAGCCCAAAAAAGATTGTGTGAACTACCTTCTAGGGAGATATTTTAGATAATAACATGGATTAGAAGCCAAATTGTCAAGAAAGCAAAAGATGAGACCTATTTAGATATAACAGTCTGCTGGTTAATTCTGGATCTGTTTTAGAGAACTTTTTTTAAAATATTTAATATTAGTAGCCAAAATAATAAGTTAAATGGGTCTGTAGGACAAAAGTATTTTTCATGTGTTCTTTGATTGTTGACCTAGCAAAGAATGTGTTTTCCATCCAATAAAAAAACAGAGAAGGAGAGATAATTGATATACTTTGCTATTACAGTACAGTAAATAAAGAGAGCACAGCTAAAAAAGACTCCGAAAAACACAAGAGTTTCATGAATTCAATTTTCCAACGTTTTCCATATCTGTAGGGTTTATTAATATAATAATTTACCCTTTTTCATCTCTTTTATTTTTTTCCCAAGCAACATGAAAATAGATCATACTAGTTCTAATGGAGACATTATAATCTGTTTTGTAGATACTCAATTACAGAGTTTAAAATATACAAATTATGTAAATGCCTATTTAGGGAGTATTTACAAAATACATTATTGACCTAGTAAGCCATAACAGCTCCAGTCTGTCAGAGAAATACCTATTTAAACCCTGCTTAAAATGCAAATTATTGGCCCAATAAGGCAGAATGGCTTTTTCAGAAATGCTGCATTCTATCATAGAAATCCCAGTTTGGGGACTTGTTGGGTAACTATTGTGTGAAAGCTACCTTGGAAACTGTCCTTAAGTACACAAATTTCCCACATACTAGAACATAATGGCTATTTTTCAACAGCTGCTGACTACTGAATAACATTGGGTTTTATTAGTTAGTTGTCAGATCTCAAAAAAAAGTGCAGATGCTCTTCAAAGATATCCATCGCCTTCAGATTCCTCTCTAATTTTGTTTGAAACAATAGCTGCTAATGTACATCAGCTATTTTTAAGAAATGACTACTCATCCTTCATGTGGATTTACAGCACCAATTCTATTATGAAATGACTTTGGTGTTAAGGAAGGTTTTGTTGAAAAGTAACATGATGACCAATCCTCCAAAAGGGTAATTATAAATCCTCATTAGGCAGAGCATTTTGCACAGCCTTGGAAAGGAAGTATGTGTATGTATTACTGAAATGTTTGAAAATACACACATTTGCATTAGATTTAAATGTAGTTCATTAAATATTAGTAAACGTGGGCAAGGCTACATGGGATTTCTTCTACGTAGCAGACAACATTTTGTACTGACAGTTTCAATGAAGTCAAGAAGCTTTGATGAGAGCATCAAAGCTTGACTGAGGAGATTGTCAGAAGTATTAATTGCTAGGGGAAAAAAAAAAAAAAGCCAGTTGTACACCTTACCTCAGTTTTGAGAGTGTACATTTAAAGGAACATCTCCAAACTGAACAGGGATCTACTATTAAATGAACTTTCTGAACCATTGAAGGAGCTGAAATACCTTTACAACTCAGTTTAGGGATTTGGAAATGCTCATTAAGAGATGTTGAACAGGGATTTATACTTGAAAGGACCAATTCCAGTTTTTTTACAGTTCTCACATGTACAAACTGCATTCTTTTTAACATTGAAAACAGAATTCTTTTGTGAGTGTGTCCATTGTATTTATAAATTCTTTTGCATTGTTAAGCTTTTTTCCTGTGTTTTAAGCTTAACAGTGGACGAGTGTAAACACATTTGCAGAAAGAGGGCAAGAGACGGACTGAGGAATATACTTTTTGACACAGTTTCTCAAAAAGCTATTTCTGAAAGGTTTTTTTCAGAACAGTTTAAGACCACTAATCTCATGAAAAAAAAAGATCCATGGAATCTTAGAAAACTCACTTGATAATATAATTATCAAACAATTTTAGGCTCTCTAATGTTGTTTCTTATTGTCTTTTTTCTAGTTCTTTTATTTTAAAACAGCTAAGAAAAATTTTCACTGTGTAATCATTACATACTCTCTTGCTAAATAATTTTATTAATGTATTTCTGCTTGCATTTGTAGCACCTGTCATTGCATATTTCCAGCTTTAATAGCATCAGTAAACAATTTTGTTGTTCTCTGGGAAATGCTCGTGTTAAGTAAACAGAGATTTGCAGATTTTAAATGACCACAGATTGTTGCTCTCATATTAATAAAGAAGTGCATAGCTGATAGCAGAAAAATATAACAGTGCTTTACAATTTGAGAAAAGCAAGATACTTTTGAATTCTCCCTCTTTCAACCTGAGGTGTTATAAATTAAATAATGCAAAAGCTACATATTTTTGTTTCAACCTTTGAAGAACAAATTCGCCTTCTCTTTACAGAAAAGTACTTTTACACAGTTTAAAGTGGAAGTAGACCTTAAAATGTGTGAAAATTAAATAAGTGAGGAGATTTTTATCCATTTTGACTCTGAGCACACCAAAAGTGAAGTGATGAAAAGAGATCATATTCTAATTAGAAACCAGGTTTATATTGCAAAATTTTGTTCTATCCATGCAGATTTTGTACTGACTGAATAGATAACCTGCATTTTAAATATATTTTGGGATTGGTCAGTGAGATAAGATGGAGTTTGTTTCTAAATGTATATTTCTAGACTTTTACTTTACTTCTTCATGATCTTGTGCATATTACTGTTTATTTGTTGAGGGTTATTTTCAGAGTTCTGGAGAGACAGGAATGTATATATACAAACCTCCTTAGAAAGGCAGTTGATTATGCAACCACTGGCCAAATACTTGGGTTGGAAACTTTACTTCCAACTGTGCCAAACATGACAAAGGAGATAAAGAAAAATAATGCATAAGTTCATATATGGGATTGAAAATGCCACCATTATGCTGGGAAGAAACGCATTCCTGTAAACCTACAGGTGAGTGATGTAGATCATTAACCACTGCTCTAAAATAGGCCATGCTTCCACAGCATCTGACCTAAATTAGATTCCTAACTCTGAATTTCCTATCTATTCAGATGGTGGCAAAAGCAACTA
This sequence comes from Donacobius atricapilla, assembly GCA_013397315.1. NCBI lineage: Eukaryota > Metazoa > Chordata > Aves > Passeriformes > Mimidae > Donacobius > Donacobius atricapilla. Next base: position 1,153,981 of record WBMY01017405.1, read on the forward strand.
ACTCAAAGCACAGAACCAGCAGAGGTGTCATTCTGCCTTGCCATCAAACAGGCTGCAGAGAACGACAGATACACAGAAAGATGTGTGAAAAAAACCCATAATATGGAATTTATTTATTCAAGTGAGAAAACAACAGAGAGTTGTCCTAAAAGAAGGATTCCCATACACATCTGGCAGGTCCAGCAAGCAATGCGTGCCTCGCTTGACTCCCTGCACACCCCGTTCTCACAGTCAGACCAGCTTTCCTAACTGACTGAGCCTGGGTTTCCCACAGCAGTCTCAGTCAACTTGATCCCTAAAGCCACTTATTCATGGTTCAGTAAGACAGAAACTGTCCAACCTGGTGTCCCTGAGAAGGACCCCAGAAGGCACCCCTGGACTTCTATGCACTCACAGTCTAAGTGCACCACAATCTTGGGTCTTTCAGCTGAGTCTGGGGCTCCTGCGCTTCCCTTAGCATCCATATCCCTTACAGGGCCACACATCCCCAAGCCCGTTGTTCTGTAAAGGTCAGCACTTCACGGCCTCTTTCCTGGCCTCCCACCCAGAGCTCAACCTGCAGTTCCCACTGCAGCTGCATGTCCAGATACCTGCACTGAAGGTATTCCTCAACAGCTCCAGCTGGATAAAAACCCTGAACAACATTGTCTGACTCCACAACTAACCCTACACTGAGCAGGACACTGGACAAGAGAAGTCACTAGGCACCTTCTAACCTGAACTACCCAGTGATTTGGTTCATGCAAATAATTGAATAAAATCATATTTCTCCATTGGAGACTTGGATAGGATAAATCACTAACTACATGTCTCTAAGAAGTGTTTCAGTTCCAAATATGTGTGCTTTGGCAAGTAATGGGCAGGAACTTTCATAAAGATTGAACAAAGATCCCTGTTAATAGGGAACCGAGGAGAATAGCTTTCATACAGTTATTTTTCAGCCTAGACTGATAACTAGATACAGATACTAGAATAATTGTTCAATGAACGAATCTGTTTCAGGACTCTATGTCTCACTAGTAGATGATTAGCAAGTATCGGTATTCTAGAACCATTATGTGTATACATACAATAAGAGCTGCTCCAAAAGTAGTTTGTGTTTTAGAATAAGACATAGAACAGGACTGTACCCACTGCAGTATCCTATGCCAGCTGTGGAGTTGGCAATCAACCAACCCACGTTCTTATAAATATTACATTTTTTCAGTGAGCCAAACTGAAAATAAACTATACTTTTTTTAATTCCTAATTTGTGCATTACATTTTCATGCTTCTTTTCCTTTTTTTTTCCCCTAAGATTTATCTGAGGCATCAAATCAAATGGTGCTATTTCTCACTGCTAATTCCCTCATGCCATCACTCTCATCACTCCAGGTTGTTTCTGTTCTCTTTCTGTTTCCTTTTACATGCCAGCATGATTGTCTTGTCACCAGCTTAAGGGGGAAAAAGTAACTTCTGAGATATTTTATCCACCCGGTTGCTCAGTGGGTGTAAGACTAACCCCTGTGTTAATAGCCTAAATAAAATCCTCCCTCCATCAAAGCTGTAGGGTGTGGTTATGTGAATTGCCACTTCTCCTCAAGAGAAAACAAGAAACTTTGATCAAGACTTCTATATCAGCCTCCTAACTTTTAGCTTACAAGCAGGCTAACAGAAAGCAAAGAGGTTACAAAGCCTTACACAAGCAGTTCAAAGGCTTCTTATGTTTCTTCTTTTGAAAGAGCACTCTAACACGTTAAGATTTTTTATCAGGATAAGAAAAACCACTTTTCAGCTCATACTTCTGTTCTACCTGATATAAATCAGAGACAGATGACATCTAGTATATCTAACATTTAAAGAAATTTCATCAGACCTGGTAGTCAGGTAATGCATCCTTGAATGACTGTAGCAACTACTTCCTGCACGGTGAAGAGTGAGGTTGAATTTGCTACAAGCCCTTGCAAAACTAGTTTAAAATTTGGGAAACAAATGGTACAAAAAAGTTTTATGGTATTAAGATTTTTGGACATCACAGAGCACTCAGAACAATACATAAAATATTCAAATTTTATTTCTTTTTTTATTCTAAACAAAGAGAGATGTACAAACATTAAAAACAAACAAAACCCAACAAAAACCCAAAAGCTGAAATTTGAAGTGTGATACATATTCCTCAGTAGCTTCTCATCTGAAAGACATTTTTTCCTAAGGATTAAGTAAAAGATCAAGGCAGAATGTGTTCTAAAGAGAAAAAAAAAAAAAATTGTTATACATTATAAGAAATCACTCTATCTATAGATATTTGCCTTTTTAGTGTAATCACAAAGTTTTCTAAATATATTTGATGACCAAGGAAATTATGCTCTTTTTTAAGAAAAAAAAACCAAAGAAATAACCAACCAAAAATCCTGAAAAATGTACCTGCCCAAAAGAGAGAGTGAAAAAAAAGGCAGAAAAGCAGCAAAGACACCCTTCATTATGATTGCAATCACATTGCCCCATACTTTTCACAATGGCACATACTTAATTGCACTTTCTTTGCATGAAAAAGGGAATTCAAGCACAGATGCAAGTACAGTTTTTCTTTTAAGAATCTAGTTTTGATACTAATTTTATATTCAATGAGCATAGTATTTACATTTGAAAATGATGGCCTCAGATGCACTGAGAACCACAGCAATGAATGGATATTTTTAACATGATGTCCACATATATAGGCAACACCATGAATTTTCATGATAGAAAATATACACAGATAGCTTTTTTTTTTTTTCTTTGTAACATTTCCTAAGAAACATTATTTCTGTGCTGTCATTATTATTAACTTCCAAGCACAGGAGCTGGCGAGCTTGGATGTGTCTCAAGATAAAGTGGTTTAGGGCCTTGTATGATGATTCCATTAATATTAGTAGAGTCTTCTTGTTTTCAAAGGAACATTTTTGATCAGACTCTGTGACTGAATAAAAAATTACACATCCTAGTATTAAGAAGTCACAAACATCCATGTGAGCACAGATCCTTGACTTATGAAGCATCTGACAAAACCTACACTTTTCTGAGTTCTCCTATGTAAGAAATTATCTGCTGTATAATTGCAACCAGATTGCAGCATTAGAAACATCAATAAGCCAGAAAGTCACTAAAGAATTTATATCTCTTCTTAAATACATTTATGTGCAAACAACAAATATTCAGCCTTGACACGCGAGATATCACAAACCACTCAAAGATTTTTAGAATCAGGTTCAAACTCAAAAGCCAAGTTTGTGGAAAGATATAGCTCACAAGATATGGTGGACAAATGATATTGCTTAATATTTAATATAGCTACTTCTTTGGGCCAGAGCTGGTAATCATATCTTATGAATTTTAGTATTAACTAGAAAGCTGTTAAGCCAGAAAAATCATTTGAGGAATAGTGAACAAAATGTGGGGAAAAAAAAACCAAAAACCAACAAAACAATCAAAAAACCAAAAAACCCAGGATTATTTTATTTAATATAATCTATGTATTTTTATAAAACATCAGGGAACAAAAATATCCTTTTGGATATCAAAAAGAAGTATTTATACACAGTGTCTAAAAGACTCAATTGAATAGGTCAAGTCTAAGCTAAAATTATAAAATAAAAAGAATCTAGTCGAATTGTATAATAGACTATTTTCCTCATAATCCTGTTTCTGATAGGGAGTAATCTCCTCTTTTAAGTAGTCTGATCTATTGGTATTTTAAAATTCTTAAATATGTTACAAAGGGTCTCCTACTTAACAGCTGATATTTACAGAACCTTTTCAGTGACCATAAAATGGATAGACTAGATGTTTCAACTAAATTCTTTGGAAAGATCTCAAAACACTTTATGTCTTAATCTAGGAAGTGATGCAATGAAAAGTGTTATATTTGAATGCTTTTAAATGTGCAGAGAAAAAACAAAACATTTTTTAAAAAACTCCAAATATTTTCCCTGTTACAAAATATTTGACAGCTATGGGTAAAAAAAAAATACAGAAAATGTAAAAATTGCAGCCCAAAAGTAATTATTTTTTAAAAGTAAATTATTTTCTTTATTTTAAGACTTATTCCCAACAGACATGTTGAAACAATAAAATTTCAAATGTAATTTTTTACCTCTTTTTAAGAAATTTTCCCTCCTAGATTAATCCTACTTGTATGTTTTTTGATCTGAAAACGAGATGCCAAAGTGATATCAATAATCACAGAACATAGAAATCCATTGGACTTACACTGACTTTTATTTTTGCTGGCATCTCTCCTTTTCAAAAATTCCTAGAGGTCCCATGGAACCCAAGGAGATGGGTCCTGAATGAACTGGAGAGTGTTGTAGTCAATCCAATCTCTACTTAATTTGAAAAGTTGTGGAAATTGGGTGGTGTCCCCAGAGAATGGAAAGAACAGTAAATATCACAGCCATTTTTAAAAAGACTGGATGGACGTTCAGATTTACTGACCAATCCGCTCCAACTAAGATCATGGAACGATATTCCTGAAAGAGATATCAAAAATTTTGGCAGGAAGGGAGATGATTAGAAGCAGTCATTCACCTTTGGTGAAGGTATCAGTCAAGATACCTTCACCAAAGGCAAGACTTCTGCATCTTCCTCTTGGGAGCAATTGTACTTTTAGGACTGTAAAGGTTCCAAGTTTGTAACCAGGAAGAAATACCAAATTATGTATTGATTCACGTTCACCAAATTCTGTTTACTAAATTTAGTGTAGTGGTCTGAATATTTTTCTGCTGTGACACAGAATTATAAGGAAGAAGGCAAAACAGGCCCAACTTAAAGATGAAAACAGATAGATTTATTAACACACACCAAAGGAAAGAAAAAAAAAGAGAGAGAATTAAAATGAAAACTTTCAAAGCACTCCCCTCCCCCCTACCAATGGTTCACTTTCCAACAAACAGTGTAAAGAAACAAAACTCAGAAACTCTAGGGCAGTACCACTTTATAGTCTTTAAAGAATAGTCTTTCATTCAGTCCTTTTTTCAGAGAGAGAAGCCTCTCCTGATTTGTTCTGGTAACTTTCCACAAGAAAAACAGTCTGCTTCTGGCTCTTACCTTTCACAACAGCAGCTGCCCGGGAACTTCTGCAATTGTGGACTTCCCATATCACATGGCCTTTCTGTGACTGCATAAGGGCCGTGGGCTTATGCATACTAGGGTGTCATTTTAAAAATGGACACTTCAAATGCAAAGGATTTCCTCATCTCATGGGGCAGAGATCTCTTTTCACTTCTCCACTGGCACAGGGGACTCCTCATCTCTCTCCATCCAAGCATCTCATGGTATCACAGGATTACAGATTCTAATTCAATATTCACTTGGTCAATCACAAATACCTTCTGCTCAAATCCCAAAAATCTGAACAATCAGTTTCCCCAATTCATACTGTCCAGGATTTAAAGGAATATTCTAGCATATTCATATAACAGTCTGTTACCACAACTCATAGGAGATTTTCAGCCTAGAATGCTAAGGCATCTTCTCTATCTCCTCATCGATTAGGATACAACTTCTGTAGACCCTGGTATCTTCACACAGTCTCTTGAAATATCTCCCATTCGGACCTTTTCTCTCCCTAAAAGAAGGGTTAGGGCTTTGGAAGTTTCATCCGCTGTCAGGAAAGAGTTAAAACTTGCCCAGGCCTGCGGTGGTTATGTGGCCTCTGCTGGGCGCAGCCACAAGGATCCTGAAGCCATGCCGGTGGGGAAAGGCCCAGAAATGGCAGCCAGGATCTCAGTGGTTGAGTAGCATGATGGATGCCTTCCCCCGCCACCCCTCAGTCTCACCTGGGATGGCTTAGCTTGGGAATGCTCCCAGGGGCCCAGGAAGAGGGGAGGGAACATCTCCCCCTGGCCCGGCCAGCAAGCGAGCAGCTGCCAGGGTGAGTTTAACACTTGCTAGATGTTATTAACATTGGGGCTTTTCTTCCTCCCCTGCTGCCCTCGGGCCTGACCATGGCCTGGCCTGCCAACCCGGTGGGCAGCGGGGTCTGGGCCGGCCTGCCCTGGCTGCTGCACAATGTTACCTCCTGCCAGGCCAGGAGAGAAAGAGGCTGGCTTCCTAAAATCCTCCTGAATTTAAGCCTTGGGACCCAGATGTGTACACCTGTATCTAATTGGCCAATCTAGTTTCATGGAAGAACACTAATTGCCTTTCACCATTCATACCAAACCAATACAAGGAATCATTTTCTTTTCAAGGCTTCAATTTTCTAGCCAAAAGTCTGGGTGAAGAACAATTCCTGAACCATCTCCTAGTTGGTCCTTCCATCTCATGTCTGCTTAAGAAGGTACTGCTTCGGTTTAAACCAGTCACTGTCACAATATACAACAAACTGTTTCTGGCTGCAGCTAGCGAGCAGCAGGATTCAGCTTGAGAGATCAAATGTTTGTGTTCAGACATCTGCCTTTCCCCACATCAGGCAAATACACAGAATTATCTGCCACTTGTTCTCATTCACAAGTCAAGCTACTTGCTCTCACACTAAAGCAATCTAAGTAATTTGAAACAATATCTAAACATAAATATAAGGTTTTATATTATATTTAGCATGATACAAAACATTATTTGTCAAAATAATATTCCTAGCTGAGTGATTTGTTTCAGTAGATTATAAGGGAAATTAGTTTAGCAGTTACAAAAAAAAAAGTCCTTTTGCATGTCAGAAAATTTTGTGCCCTGCAAAGATACAAAAATATGTGAGGAAATTCCTAGTAAAATTCTGCAGTAGAGCTATCAACGAATAAAAACTCAGTAGCCAGGAAAACAATAACGAAATATGAAATCTAAGAATTGTTCAATTATCATCCGAATTGACAGTAGATATAAAAATCTGTATTCAGCTGGTTGATGTGTTGCAGTACACACTGAGATGTCATCCAGAACACAAGCATTCTTAGCCTAGTATGTATGAGGCTGATATTTTACAAACAAATCAAACCAGATACAATGAATTGTTGACTAAATACACTCATCTTCAAAATCAGCGTGACTTGTCATGGCCAGGTATTGTTTATAGATTAAGTGGCCTGAATTGTGTAAAATTTTAGCTATGACATCTATTGCTCAAAAAACATAGCAAAAGGAGACATTGCTGTTGGCTAATATTGCACAAGAGCAAGGTGTCCATGAACACAAAGAAGAAGGAATTCAATTGGTCTTCAGGAGTATGGATGCAACATCTGATACTTGGTACTTTGTTAGAAGCCTAGGATTATTTGCAATTTTTTTTCGAAAGCCTGTGGAACATCAACAACGGTATGTTGTCTGCCACAGCTTTAATACTAGTCCAGATTTTCTTTTGTCCTAGTTTATAGTCCTTCACCAGCCATATAAAACATGACCTTCAAATATGCTAGGCACAATCTACTCTTTTAGAAGTTGTTTTTAAAAATGTTATTTCTCTAGAAAATTAAATTTTGAAATATTTAACAAAAGCTAGATGGACCTGTTTTGTAACAGTAAACTTTTCAAAGACTTTAGGACATTTTCATAGAATCATTCACGTTGGCAAAGGTCTTTAAGTCCAATTATAAACCTAAAACTTCTAAGTCCACCATTAAACTGTGTCCCTTAGCATCTCATTTTTTCAATCACCTTTGACTACACTGCTGCTATTAACACATGCATATAATTAGAAAATATAACTCAGAAATATTTTCTAGTTTTTCATTGTTAACTACATCTGGATTTCTACTAACAATTTAGAAAAAAATAAATCTCCTTGATAGATAAAAAGGATGTGTTTTATAAAATGCAGGTATTTTTGTCAACTTTAAAATGGTCAGATTTGCATTTGTGTAACTGTAGAAGGTTATCATTGCTCTTTGATTGAGCAAGGAAACTACACAGAATTTTGAGGTAAATAGGAAAGTACATATGAGTCACTGTAGAGAGCTATAAATGCACATAATATCAAACCTGTATTGAAAGAGAATTTGGCAGGATACCACAGTAAGACCTCAGCAATTCTAAGACCTACTATTCTATATATTTTTTTATATTATATATTGTTTCATTCAGTAATTTCGCCTCTCTTTTTTTTTTTTTTTTTTCATCTCCAGTACTGTGCCTATTTAGACATTAAACAAAGCAATGAATTCTATAATTGTGTCTAAGTGACATGAATGACTTTCATGGCAGTGTTGAAAAATCATACGTAAGAGCCTTGGTAATGTAAAAAAATACACTCAGAATGATCCTTAAGAACACTAAATATTTAAAGCCTTCTTCTACATCTCTCTAAAATTTTTCTACTTACTATGCAAATAAGACTTTATCATCCAGGTCAGAGGTTCAATTCCAGTCTCTTTAGTCTGCCACTTATGATGGCTGCAAAGGTAAAAAGGGTTTCTCCCAGCCATACTACAGAATGCCTGTAAAATATGTTCTTACAAGTAAATGTAAGGCCCAAAGAAAGGAGACCAAATGTTTTGTGACACAAAAGAATCTCGAAGTAAAAACTAAGAATGAGCCTAGAAAAGCTGCCAATTTGACACAATTCCACTTGTTCCTTTAAAAACAAAAAAATATAAGTTGATTCTTTAGAGACATAAAGAAATAACTTTCAGTAGAATCTTGGCAGGCCTCAAAATTCTTTCCACAAAACTTAGCCTGATTTATTTCTGTTGTGAAAATAATTGAGGCAAATGCAGCATGAAGTTTCATTAAGTTCATGCACATAGAGAGCCCACTCAGTTTTTCCCTGTATGTAATGACCCCAACCATCTGGGGTGTTACTCTAGGTCACTTTTGTCAATTCATACATTTTTCTACCATCTGGAAATAGCACAGAGAGGAGAAAATGCTATTTTCAGGTTTATGTGTGCATGGTGAGTAAGGTGGAGGCTTTGAAATATTGATGTTTTTGAAAGGATCAGTCCTACTTGAGCCATATCCATGTCAACCTGCCTCCCTCACTCAAGCAGTACAGCTCACTTGTGCAGATGTCAGAGCTGCTTGAGTCCTGTAGGTGTATCTTTTAAAAAAGTGTATGTTAAATAAGTTAAATCAAATAGTTGGCAAAATTTCAGACAGCTTTCAGGTAAACATTTCATGCCTAAAAGAGGAGATGGTTGGTTTTTTATAAATTAATGGTCTGTAATCACCTAGTGCTCAATTGTGACTTTGCAGCAATTTTATGCCAAAGCAACTTCATCAATTACTGGTGATTTACACTGACATTACCCTACAAAGTTTTCTAAAGTTTAGCTCAGACAAAAAAAAACAAATCTTTGCTTAGTTTTATATATACGTACTTGTTTGTCTCTCCTCTCACCAAGATTCATGTGTCATGACTAACTTCTAGCACAGAACCTGCAATTTTATGTAATAGACTTTGAAAGTTCATCTGAGTTTTGTCTTTTGTGACGCAATAAATACTGTGAAGAAACAGAAATCTTCCTCTCCTTTTCTTTTCCCCATGTTTTCCTTTTGTTTTATAGATACACACTGATGTTTTACTACCTCACAATTTTAACTTTAAAAACACTGACAATTATTTCAACCATTTTAATCATCTTTCTGCAATCTAGGTGCCATTTTGAAGATATGAGAGGATATTCATTTTCAAGTAGTGTGTGTAACATCAGTGGAGAATTCCACAAAATAAATCCAATGGGATTCAGAATCTACATATAGAAGTTGGGGAGAAAACAGAGAAGGATTCTCCCTACCCTCAATTTATGTACCACTGCCCTGGTCTGTTCAGTGTAAATGCTGAATATTACAGAATCCTCCCACAGATGTTAAACACTTCTAAAAAGAGGTAATATTCTAGCAAGTATACTACAGATATGTCACCTTTGCACTGTCTTTCTTGTACTGGAATAGTTATGAGGGAGAAAATTGTGCTTTCAGAATAGGAAAGCAGGAGACATTTCTATGCAAGCTTCTCTAAATATTTGTAAGGTGTTCTGCCCCTCCTTGTGTTCTTGGGTTCACTGCTACTAGCAATGGTTCTTGTGCAATGGATTATTGCCCATTTGGGCATATATTTATGAATTTATATTTCATTCAACCCGTTGTCCAAGCTGACCAAGTCTCACAACAATATTGCTCTGAGCTAACAAACCAGATTCTCAGTACTTTGCCAGCTGCTGTGCTGAGCTGTCTGGTCTGCTTGGCAAAGAAAATGCAACTCAGAACATACAAAATCTCTATGCAACCATTATGCTGTATCACTGCAAGTTTATTTCTGATATACTTTACTTTAATTTTGGTTTTGTCCTGTTTATTTACTTTCCTAAATGGTGCTTCATGAAGGGCTTTTCTACATTAGTATATTCATTAAAGTAATTGCTTGAGCTGTAACCTGAACAGTGTCTTCAACTGTATCCAATCAGTACTGTTAACTTTTCAATGTAGTTCCCAATGTGAACACACTTTCTCAAGGACAAGTATCTTTATTTACAATTTAGCTTAATCTGCTTTCACAGTGGATTATGAGCAGTTCAAATTATACTCCTATGCCAATATTTTCTTGTGCAGCTAAACCTCTGTAGGCAAAAAGTTTTAAATTCATAAAGCAAAGTTAGCATGCAAGGTTCTTCCTAGTTCTGCAGCGATACCTCTGCTCTTCATGCTCAATTCAGGCCCCATTTATGTTTCATATTCACAGACACTTCTGTCACAATCTACAGGCTCTGATTTTTAGTGATGGTGCACTTACCATGAAGAAGTGGAAATCATAAACTTCTATTTACAACTATCTTGTCTTCTCACATTCAGAGTAAGTGTCCAGGTAAAAATAAAGAAAGGAGGAACAGAGGAAACTGGCTGTAACTGCAACTGCTTGGCACCACTCCTGTCAGTAGTTGATCTATCTGTATGACCTGTTTGTAGCAAATGCTGCGTACTTTTGGAATAAGAATTACAAATTTCCTCCACCCTGGAGTGGTTATATGGAAACTCATATAAACCAGATTTTAAATAGAAGAGGTGAGCCTATCACTTTGAGGAGTATTGTCAGGGCTCTGGGGGAAACACTAGCCCTTACTTTTCTCTTCCCAGCAACCTCTGGGAACTCCTCTGACCCCTCCATGAGGAGCCCCAGTTCAGCTTGGGCTGTTTCCCCACCCTAGTCATGCAGTAGGAGTGCCTGGGCTAAATGCCATCTTCGTCCCTTTCCCCTGCACAGGACTCGGACCTTGGCTGCAGCCATGTTTCCAGCCCTGTCCTGGTCTCCTGCTGCTTGATGGACCCTGGTAGGTCCCTCAGCATGCCTGGAGCTGTTGATAGGGCCCCATTATAGCCGCAGCTCTATCCACTGTGGGACCTGAAGGACAGTGCCTATCAGTGAGGGCACTGGATTCCCTGGGATCATCCTAGACTCCCGGCTCCCTGTCTTCAAGGAGCAACCCATCCTTAATGTGTCCTGAAAATGATTAAATGCATTGTGACTGTAAAGTTCACCATCTCAAACAAAAGGCAAAGTGTGTAAAGCAAGAATGAGAAATCAGAAATAAATGGCATTTAGCAGCAAGAAGTTAATCTTCTTCGTCAGTGTTAATGTCCTTAACTCCAGCTTCCACATTGGGTCAATGACACTAATGATTGTAAACTTCAATTGCTGCATATGCGCAAATCTGTGGAATGTATCCTGACTTTCTCCTCTTAAAAATTAAATGCAAACCCCAGAAGACTCAATAGTCTTCCTAGAAAGCTCTCATGTATGACTAGCAAAATCTTGTGGTAGTATGACAACTGTAATGGAGAGAGTTTAGTTTGAACTCTCATGGATATCAGCAGAAGGATTTCTGCCGGGGTGGCTGTTTGCTGTTTAATTTATTAAACTTGTAAATTTACATCTCTGGGAATGAAATTTAGCTCTAGTTATTGTGCTTTACAGCCATTGCATATTGACTCCTGCAAAGACAGAATTTTCATATGTTTTAAGCACACAGCTAATTTGGCAACAATTGCAAATACTACTGAGTTTGCATACACAAACTGATACTTAAATAGGCAGAATTTAACCAATTAAAAATGTGTTTTCATCTGGCTATTTGAAGCACTGCTCCACCTACAGGTCCATTCTTCCTGAAATTTCCTTTTTTATATCCTTCTGCTTTTGAACAGTGAAAGATATTAAAATTTTTTAATTTAGCAATAGCTATTTAAATTTGCCTCTATTGATCTCTTTTTTTTTGTCAGTAACAGCTATGTCACTTTTATTTTGGAAAATAAGAAGAACATTTAGAAAATATTAGTTTGATAATGGTAGGTGGTGAGAAAATGGTTAGATAAGTATTTGGAGAAGTTGCGCTGCTGCTCCCATCACAGCATAGAAAAAAAACCTTATTCATATAGTGCATTAGAATAGAAAATCCTCTGCAATATTATCCATATTCAGGATAAGCACTCAGAAGAACCAAACACGTAGTCTTTTTCAAGCTAACACAGATACTACAAAAGAGGAAGTTATTGAAGTAAAGTACACAAATATTTAAACTATTTATCAATTTATGTATTTTTTATATGCATGGAGCATTCTTAAACAAATTATTTTATAAATATATGTTTATCTATATAATGTGGTAATAGGCATGCAGACTAGAAACAAAGAAATTATATATATGTATATATATGTGTATTAATATTTTTAACATAGTGTGCTGTCTACTAAGTTTTTTGCTTTTAAAGCATCCAGCAAGTGTGAAACTCCAAAGTTCCCCCAGTTTCCCATTCTCTGATCTGCCTTTGCAAATTACACATGGGCTATGGGACATAGGGACCTCTCCATGGTTCCTTTGCTCCTTCTAGTTTGCATCTCTGTAACATATAAATCTCACCGTCAGATTGCTGTACTTCAATCTACATATTTTTGTCCGTATCTTGCAGAGCTTCATCATCCCAGAGACTCAGCAAGCTGCCTTTTTTGTCTATTTTACCAGCCTTATCCTCACACTTCTTCTATAAAAAACCAGAAATTTCACTGGCTACATTTTAAAATGAGAGATACTATTAACAGTATGCAAAGAATGCTGCAATCGTAGGGAGACCTATCTGACTCTCAGAGATAGTAGTATGGATGTCATTGACCAGAGCCATATTTTGAGCTACAAACTAATTATGTACAGTGGGGGGAAAAGTGAAATCTGAACCATTTTCCTCAGTGGAATGTCACAGAGTTTTGAAATAATTTTTTATGCTTTCAAAATTGTTTTCAGTTATCAAAATGAATGTATTTTCTCTTTCTGATTATACGAACTCATTTTTATCATTCCTTGTCTTAGGTTCATCCTATCTTGCACAAAAGTAAAAGGTTTTCTTAGAATTTGTCCATAGTAAGTAAGCAAATTTCTGGCTGCTGACTCACCTAGCCACAGAGTTTGGTCTAATGATGGTTGTAATAAGATTTTATTTAAACCGATAATGAAGTTTAAACCTTAGCTAAATACATTTCCTTTCAAAATAAAATTTTATCTTTGACTTTTAATGGCTGAGAGTAACTTCTGTACAAAACAAGCACTTAGAAAAAAAAATTCAAAAATTAATTGCTAATTAGTTCACATGTTGCATCCTTGTGTCTCAAATTCTAATGATTATTTTATTTTGTTTTCTGTGGTATGCAGTACCTATCACTCTATAAAGATTCAGAAAGTATGTAACAGACACTGACATAAAAAGACTTAAAGGCATTTTGTTCATTTTATAGTCAACATAAATCTCTGGAAACTAAATGAAATCATAACAATAAGGTTGCCCACAGAGAATGTGTTCCAAGAAAAGAAACAAATTCCTCACTACAGTTTAGGAGATCTTTTCAGTGTTTCAGCATTACTGATGGGTGTCACAGTGATACCATGGCAGTGTGGCGATGTAAATCACACCAAACAATGGACGCTGATATCTCCATGGTATTCCTGTGCTTGTATTCATGCTGACCATGGTTGGCCTTGCTCCTACTATATTGTCATCCATTCTATTTTTTTCCCCTCTCACCACCATTTACCAAAGCTGCAGAAGCACCAAAATGTTTTGCTTTGAGTAATGCTTAGAGAAGCATTTTACAATCAATCCTCAATTTGGTTTATTGTTCTCTTTCTTTGTGCTGCCCATGTTACTTTACAATAGAAAAAAAGCTTTGGTGCTACTGGATTTCTTGTAATAGCCAAGGAATTCTGCAGAGCAGAAAAAAGCGAGAAAAAAGAGAAGCACAGAAAAAAGAAATGTTTAATAAATTACTAATTTTCAAATATATTAACAACCTCAACATTTCTGAATATTATTTCAAATTACACCCCCAACTATGTTCAGTAAATTCTTCTTTTCCCTCTTGTTATCTTTTTCCCTCTCTTTTCCTAAGGCTTGACATTTTCACGTATCTTCCCAGAAGTTTCTCTCTTGAAATCTTTAGATATCACTTTTCATTAAGTCACTAGCTTTTTAAACAGTAACTATAGAAAAGTCTGTATTATAAATATTCCTCAAATCCTCCCATTTCCCATCCACTTTTCTCAAATAAGATTGTCAGCCAGTTTTTCTTGTTTGAATCTTTCAATCAGTTTTCATCATATTTTGATATTTTGTAGATGATGAACAAAACTTTCCTGGGTTTATATTTTTTTTCCCCTCAAAAGGTAAGAATGCTTTTATTACCCTTCATCAATAGACTTTTCATTACTTGAAAAAACATATTTGCTATGTTGATTCAATCTCTGGCATTCTGGTGACAATTTACCTAGCACTACAGTATATATTTCCAGGGACTGACTCACTTGGAATAATTCATTCTGGGAATAATTCCTTAGTTTGAAAAATTTGCATTTGTTTGTTATAACCTTATTGAATTCAAAAATAATACTAAAACTTCTACACACATTAGCAGAAATATTCGCACTATTAACTAATTCTTACTGCAATTATTTTGAACTATCTGAATCTAAAAAATGGTTTCATTTTTAGCCTATGTTGTTTTCTTTTTATTCTATGTTGTTTCCTTTTTATTCTGTATAGGCATAGAATGCCTTAGAAATGGATAAGAGGATTGCAAAAAGCCCCAATTTGTAAATTACCATTTTTTCATTAAATATTTCTGGTTTTAATTCATACTATATATTCTAATCCCTTCCAAAGTATGAAAATGCTTTTACCCAAAGAGCCACAAACTCCACAGAATCAATTAAAACTGGCCATCCAATTTTATAGTGATAAAGTTTAGAAGCTTGCTTTGAAATGTTTCTCAGATGCTGTTTGTGCACATGTTATTCTGAGATGTGGTTTTATCTCAAATCAGAGTGTAATGAGATTTCTGTATTTCTTTAGCTTTTAGACGCTACATATGACCCCTCTGTGCTAAGGGCAGAATCAAAACAAATGCCTATGAAACATTTTATTTCCTAATGCTTCAGCTCTTTTATTAGAGATAATGTACAGAATTTTCCTCTGCATCCTTCTGTTGGAAAAGACTGCGGTATTTATAAAACAAAGACTGAATCTACACAGACAGAAAAAGAAACAGAGTGGTGTTTATTGAATACATGAAAGTGTTTTCTGCTGTTGAAGAGGGGATGTCATTAGATGGACTTTTGATAGAAGTGTAGAAATTCTTATGATACAAGCAGATACACATCCCTTCAAAGGGATTAAAACCTTGTGTGTTAGTCTACTTAGTGTGCACATTTTTCATGGTTTTCTCTGTCTATGACAGTGGAAAATCATACCTTCTATAACCAGACAACTAAAATTTTGTTATTATGGTGATGGGACAAAGCAGGGCTAAAAATTATCACATGTATAAATATATAAGTTCAAATAGAAAATCTAAGCAATTTTGCTCATTATTTCTCACACATACAGTAGTGTATATCTCATGAAATAATAAATACTTCTTTTATGTTGGTAAACCGGATGTATCTCCATGTGTAAGGATAAAGCTAGATCCATCTGTTTCATGTAGGGAATTAAGTCCCATATTACTGCAAGGAAAATGGTTTTGCCATTCAATCACAGTATTTGTACTAAATCTATACTACAGAGTTTCCAAATTTGTCTTTCTCTGTCTTGGACTGCAGAGATTTTCCCTTGTTTTAGTTGTGATAGCAACTGCCTAATCACCAACTTGTTATCACTTACCTTGCTTTTATGTAACTCCGTGACTACCATGTATAGTTCAAAGGTCTGACAAACCTCAGTAGTTACTGCAGAACAAGTACTGTCCTTATACGTTGAATCTGGGAATGTTAGTATCCTACTTTCCAACTGCAAGCTAGCAACCAGGGAAGAATAAAGTATTGAGAAAATGTGTAAATAAAAGCAGAAGCAGACCCTGGTACAAAGAAGGAAGGGACCACCAGCACCAGCAAAGAGCTGTTCAAGAAGAGTTCAGGACTTGAACAACCCACATAGTTCCCTGAAAGAATGAGCACACCTCCAAGGAAAACGGACAGAAACTAGAAAGAGGGTTAGTGCATCAGGGTTTAAATTGTATTATTAATTACATTTTACCTCATTATTTTAAACTGTGATAGTAGTGTTGTAGCTGGACTAATAAAACCTTTTCATTGTATTTTGTCTTTATGTGGACAAAGTTTTAGGTCTGTATACATTGTGCATCTGCTTTAGACCATAATGAGAATTTTGAGTGTAATACAACTCCCTCATATAACAACTTTTCCCAGTGTAAAACTGGCAAATCTTAAAACTGGTTATATTCCCTTACCATATTACACTTAGAGAGTGGCTGTTCTGAAACTTCTGATTTCCAGCCTACTTATCAGCCTTCTATGTCTTACAGTAGTGGTCTCAATACAGCATTTGCCTGGCAAATTCTGGATGTCTCTGCAGACACCAAGCACCATTCTCCTCCCAGAGTGCATACTCACTTTCCTAGATGCAAATTATTCAATTTCCTCCTTAACTCACAACACAATTTCCTCAAATTCTTCTTTTCCTGTAACCTCTTGATTGTTATTCCCTTGTGTACTTATTATATAAATAACTATCCTCTCTCAACCCCTAGTCTGTTAGAGTATAGATATGAAGATTGAAGATTTATCATACGCACACACTCGCCATCATTTAGGCTCATTTTGCTTCCTAACATCCTACTAGCCTTTTGATACCAGTGGCTCCCACTGGAAATTATTCCTCTTCATCCTGAATAGCTACAGTTGCAAATAATATTTTAATCATGCAATTGTGATTAAAGTATAAAATTGCCCAAGAAACCATTTATATGTCCTTACTGCAGTTGTAAATGGTTATTTTATTACACTCTCAGAAAGCATCTTCCATTTTTAATGATAGTTGTCTTGTGTAACATTATAATTCTTACAGAAAAATTAAGGAAAAATATTTCTTTACTCCATCTGTCTATAGTTCTCTACTTTTTCATGAAAATTTTCCATTCATTACATTACTAATATTAGCCTGCTACTCGTCAAGTTCATTTTGTGAAATTTTACAAGGTATGCAGGAAGGAAGCTCTCTACTGTTTCTGATGAACAGAAAAATTTTAACATTCCTTTAAATTTAATGGAACAGTACAAGACTAAAAGTGCACCCCCAGTTTTGTTTTAGAGTTTGCCAGTAAATGACGACAGAGTACACAAAGGAAGCATGTTCTCATAATTCATTGTACAGCCTGTCTCTGTTCTGAGAAGAGTTTGGATTTAAGAACAATGAAATGGCTAAGTTCTGTTTACACTGTGGCTTTTGACTTCGCCAATGAAACAAATTATTTTGTGGAGGGCAAAAGCACTGTTTATGACTTCTCTCACACTTTAAGAAATAAATGATGCAGCTTTACTCCCAACTGGGATGCAATTGCTCACACGAGTAGTCCCATTGATCTCAAAGTGTGAGTTACTGCTTTGTAAGAGTAGTGAAAAAAACTCAACCTATAAATGGTGATTAATATCAACAAAGAGCTTTCAATTTAGACAGAAAATAGAATGAATAAATACTGATAAAAAGAGTTATTGCTATTTTATCAAGAGCTTAGAAAATAAAGGGAAGACTGGTAAGCGACCTGAAAAATTATAGGTAAATGACACTGTTCGTCACACAGACACACACACACACACACTTTGGTGAGAAGGCATGAACTCTTTAATTAAGAAGATCTGACTCCATTTTATAGTATTTCTATACAAAGGCCAGCGGTTGTGGGAGAAGGTTGACACCTCTCCCCATCCCATTGGTAAAGACAACTGTCCATCAACTGTCCATATCTCTAAGAACAGGAATGAAAACTTTCCTTGAATTTGTGAAAACATTGCCAGTGTTCACACACCCGTGTGTGCGTGAGAAACAACCCAAACCATGAAAACTGTGAAACAGAAGAGAAGGCTGAAAACATCAGGGCAACAGGTAAACAACAGATTTCTTATTCTTATCGGTTTAAAAAACCCAAAACGTTGTGTCACAGAGGTACTCTTAAAAGGACTTTAAATTCATAATACAGAAACTAAATTTAGGGAAAATGCTTTAAAAATAATGTATTAATAGCAAATTGTGGCATAAGAACAGTATTGTTATTTGAAATCAGTGCGGACTCTTTATAAACACCAAATAAACAACATATGGGGTTATAAAATGTTCATTGTATCATGTATGGACTACTTTGGGCTTCAAGTGTAATTGCTTTTGTCACTAGTTCAGCCTGTCTGAACTGCTGTGACTCACCTGAACTCAACTACCAAGAATGGAAATTATTCACATTTCAAGATGTCATGGGGTTTTGTGCCTAGACTGTAATGAAGAAATGGCATTGAGATACTCCAGAGATGCTGTTGCAATATCTCAAGCCATTGTTTTCATTATTTCAGTGGTGTACCAGTGATTCAGAGAGTTTACAAAGAGTCACAGAGTAGCTGTGTGATATTTTTCACGTGTTTATGTTTGCTTTTATTGGTTAATAGCAGCACTTCCAGCCTGATACACTTTCATCTGATACTGTCTTCCCTTATGTCTAATAAAAAAATGACTTTCCTATGTATTTTGTGTAGCCCATTTAGACCTCTGACCATAATCACAACTCTTTTCTTAACCGAGACAGTTTTAAACTATGAAAATAATTTTGTGATTTTTTTCATTTGACTTTAATCTGCTTTTTTCATATTTTAGAAAAATAAAATATTCTTGGAGAATATTTGCATTAGCTGATATGTAACCTATCTGCACCTTTGTACCACAATAAAAGGTTTTTGGATCTTTTTTTTTTGAGCTTCCTTCTACTGTTCCTGTTACAGCATGCATAGTCCCAGCTGCACTCCTTCTGAAGTTTCTCAGACTATCCTTAGATGGGCTAGAGAATAAATTTACAGCACGCGAATTCTGCCCATTTAAAATGTGATAACTCATGTCACACATACCATGAATGAGAATATGGACTTCAATAGGCATTAGAGGAAGGGCATTACAGTGTAAAAACAATCCTTGCCATGCCTTGTAGCCTTAAGAGCACAACACACTTAAGTCATAACCTCAGCAATAAAAGTTCACTTTTTCTCTGTTTCTCTTTCTATCATAGTCGTTCCACCTTTCCTTCAGAACAAGAATTATTGCCTCCTGTGGGCTACCTGAACTAAAACCTATCCACATTCAACTGTAGATGGGTTCTTCACAGTATGTCTGTCTATTCTGTCATAAACAGATTTTATTCTCCCACTGTGTTTCCACAGCAGTACCATTCTTTAACTGTGGCTATTTGGTAAGACAGCTTTTTTTTTTTTTTTTTCTTATAACCAATAGTGGTAATGATTTATCCATTGTAACTAAGGTGGGGTATTTTGTTGGTGGTTTTGTTTTTTTTAATGGTACAAGGTCTTTATTTGTTGTTCACTTTGATCTCGTTGCTTCCTTTTATTATAGTTCACAAAATACCAGGATGGTTAAGGTTGGAAGGGACTATTGGAAGTCTTCTAGCCCTGCCTTTCTGGTCAAATAGCACTCCCTAGAGCATGTTACTCAGGACCGTGTCCAGATGGCTTTTGAATATCTACACTGGGAGAGACTTTTGTAATAATTTTATAGGAATTTAGCAGAAAATAAAGCCCCATGTATTCCAGCTGGTCCTCAGAAATCAGAGGCTGAGTGTGGCCTGGTTTAATTCCTGATTATACCCAATTCATCAGTGTAAGTCTGGTCTTGTTCAAAGGACCTTGCATGAGCACAGATGCACAAATAATGCAATTTATCAGTCAGATCTGATCACATTCAATAAGGACTTGAACAGTTCAGATTCAGGATTAATACAGTTTATTGAAAAAATAGGAAAGCAGGTTCAGGATTGCCCAAGACAAATGCACTAACTACAGTGTTATACATGTTGTGACAGAAAGTATAGCAAGACATATCTAATAGCAAGATATTTATACATTTATATGTAAATAAGTATTCTCAGGTATTCTCAACACAGTTGGAGGTGTGAAGTTCCCTAAAAGCTTCAGGAGAAGTTGTTGGGAGAGGAGGAGGAGAGACACAGTCCATCAGCTGATTCCAAGAAGACAGAAGTGCTTTTCCCCTCTATCCCCTTCTGCCCTCAGGGTCTACTTTTATGTATTAATTTTGGTCCATCCCAGTGGGATGCCACACCTGAATATTCTAGATGAGGTTCAGTGATTTTGGTCATAAATGACTTAGATGTCTCACATTCTCCTTCATTTGCATCCTGAAGACTGAATAAGTTAATATGTTAATGGAGCTTAATGAGGGTCTTAGTTACTTTCAGTCAGAATTTGTAGCTGACAAGAGGTATAGTAGATACTTTGGTCTTTCCTCATGTACAGAAGCAGCAGTAAAGGTTGTCCTTCACTGGAGAGTCTTGGTGTGCTTCCTTGTTTCCTTAAGAAACCAGATTTTTAACAAGGCTTTTTTAGCAGAGTGGAGGGATTGAGTCTAATGGCTGGTACCGGTATGTGGGTGCTCGTCTGTGTCTCACTGAAACAACACTGGGTTTTGAGGCCTCTGCTTCACCCCAGACACCATTCATTTGTCAGCCCCTGCAGGTGCAAGATCTGGAACAGGCTCAGCTCAGGTTATTCTCAAAAATTCTGCCTCAACAATTCTTCACTGTATTAAAGCAACGCTGTACAATTCTGATCATTTATGACAGAGAATTCACAACCTCTCTGGGCAATCTGTTCCAGTGCTCTGTCACATGCACAGAAAAGTTCTTCATATTCAGGTGGAACTTCATGCGCATCAGTTTCTGCCTGTATGTTGCCTCTTGTTTTACTGCTTGGCACCACCAAGGAGAGTTTGGTTTCAACCTCTTCACATAGTCACAGAATCACTGATTAGTTTGGATTGAAAAGGACCTCTGGAGATCATCTAGTCCAACCCATCTGCCAAAGCCTGGTCAGTTTAAGCAGATCACACAGGAGCATGTCCAAGTGAGTTTTGAATGTCTCCATAGAGGGAGATTCCACAACCTGTCTAGGAAGCAAGCCCGTTCCACCGTTCTTCCATCCTCAGTGTAAAGAAGCCCTTCCTGATGTTTGGGTGGAACTTCTTGTGTTTTAATTTATGGCCACTGCTCCTTGTCCTGTTGCTGGGCACCATTGAAAAGAGTCTGGCACCTTCCTCTTGACAAACATCTTTGAGATATTTTTATGTATTAATGAGGTCCCCTCTCAGGCTGCTGTTCTCTAGATTAAACAGACCCAGTTCCCTCTGTCTGGCACATCACCGTTCCTTACATTGATGAGATCCCTTCCCAGTCATCTCTTCTCAAGGCTGTACAGGCATAGCTCCCTCAGCAGTTCCTCTTAAAACACATGTTCCAGTCATCTTCACAGCCCTCCACTGGACCAAATCAGGAGCCCCATGTCTCTCTTGTACTGCAGAGACCAGAACTGCACAGCGTACTCCAGATTTGACCTCACCAGAGCTGAGCAGAGGGGCAGGATCACTTCCCTTGACCTACTGGCAATGCTCTTCCTGATGCATCCCAGGACCCCATTGACATTTTTGGCCACAAGGGCACTGCTGGCTCATGGACAACTTTTTGTCCACCAGGACCCTCATGTCTTTCTCTGCAGCGTTGCTTTCCAGCACATGCCTTCAACTAGCCTGTGTTGCTGTACAGAATTTTTCTACCCCAGGTTCAGGACCCTCCAACTACCTTTGCTGAAGTTCAGATGGTTGAGCTCTGCCCATCTCTCCAACCTGTCAAGGTCCTTCTGAGGGGCTGCAGAGACTTCTGGGGTATTGGCCACTCCCCTCAGCTTTGTGTCATCAACCAGCTTGCTGAGGAGTAAACCATATAAACCATATGCTCAGTTCAGGACTGAAGAAATTAATCAGGTACATCATGAATAACATACAAGGAGGGATGGTGTAAGGAAAAGCTTATAGACAGTGAGAGGGGATGGGTGAAGTTTTAGTGAACTGATCTGGAAAATTCTTTCTTGTCCCTGTTGGAGCAGAGTTATGTTCGTGACTTGTATATGAACTTGTGTGAATGGTGACATTCAAGTTGAGGGAACATATGCCTCTGGTCAGATGTATTGGAGTGTGAAATTCTGTAAGGGTGATCTGTTTTCAGCTTCATGCTGTTCCTTACAATACAATTGCAGCTCTGGGAGAATTCTCTAGAGAGGAAGATATTTTTACTTTGCTTGCTAACAACCAAGCAAATGCAGGAGAGGAAATGTTCCTAGACCTTGCAGGATATAGTAGAGAGAAGATAGCACTGAAAGAAACATAGAAAGAAGCAGGATGTCAGGTAGAAGAGATGGATTACTGGAAGTAGCATGGATCAGTGACATGTCTCTCAACTGACTGAAATGTAAGATTCCTTGAAAACAGGGGGAACTGTTAATGCTTTGAACTAAATTAAAAAGCTAAAGGCAGTAGCAAGGATTTTACAAGGGGACAATAGGCCAGGGAGACTTCTATATAAGTCTTTTTTTTTTTACTTGTCCAACATAGCCACTTTGCATTTTCTCTATGTAAGAAATGATGAGTCCTGATTTTTATTATACTTCTTTTTGGAAAGATATCAGACCAGAATACATAGGTGCACAAGCCTCAAAATTGGAGCCAACTTGAGATCATAAATGTCAACAGTTAGTTTAATTTTTTTCCTTTTGTTTATTTTCAGGTTTTCTGTTAGGCAAAGTGCAATACAGTCTAATCCAATGCAACACAGTTTGTGTTCTAGCAATATGTATTTAAAGCATGATTGAAAAAATCTGTACAATTAAAATAATGTCGGTAAAATAAATTTACAGAAAATGTTTCATAGAGGGACCACAAAGCACTTTTTAGAAAGGGATTTGAATGAAGAAATTGTCTCTAAGGAGTCTGGCCATTCAAGCCAATGCAGAAGTTTTCAGCATTTGCTTGTTAACAAAAGTAATATTGTTACTATGGTAACAAAAAACACACTCAAAAAGGTATACTGGCACTATTCCTGGTTAAATATGTATGTATAGCTGTAAAATATCTCCTGAATCCAAGATAATTTCTTAATTTTTTCTTTTCATTCAAGCCTCCTAGTTAGCATTCATTTCAAATAGTCATTTATCTCTAAAAATTCTTCTCTGAAAAAATTCTGTGCACAGCGTTGTTTTAAATACTTCATTCCAAACGGTGCATGAGATAAAATAGAGCCATTACATTTGCAACAAAAGAAAAAGTTTTCAAAACTTACATATTATTCACATATTCATTATGATTACCATGCATATATTCAGTCATATGTTCTCAAAAAAGAGATTAAAATTTCTTCTGATTCCAAGCATTCCAGATTCCACTGTGTTTGTTTTGGGTTTTTTTTTTTTCTGTTGTGGGGAGGAGGTGGAGTTTTTTTCTTTTGTTTCTGGTTTGTTTGGGGGCTTTTTTCTTCTGTGTGTATGAAACCAATAAACAAAGAACAACTGTTCTGTTTTACACCACCTACATTATTATTCATGAACAGGGAGCATTCAAGCACACTTATATGGAACAACAAAAACTTTCTCCAGTATTCTGGTGAAACTATTTCTGCCCCACAGGAACTTGTTTAGCTTTTGCCACGTACCTCAAAGCTACTCCATTCAAACGACCTTTACTTTCTGCTGAGTGACTTCATGAACCAGTAGTCCATTTTTTCTTTAAACAGGTAAAAATCCCTGAGTTTAAGAATTCCCTAGTTCTAATCATGTATCACAAACTACAGACAGATTTCAGTTTGTGCTGTGGAAACCTGCCTAGGTTCTTACCTTTGGGAAAGTGACTCAACGGTATCCTATTTTTAATGTATAGTTGACCAAATTATCTCAACTAAAGATTGCTCAGAGGAATGAATCTCTGTTGAGAACATGTCTCCTGGATCATAGGTATAATCTGTGTCAAAATTAAACTAATCTCTCCACTATTCTTACATGCAGGTTTCTAGGTTCCAGTCTGCTTACTAATCAGTCTTCTGAGCTCAGACTATTTAGAACTTGGTGTTTTCACAGCAATTGTATGTTGTATCTCTGAGTGACACTTCCATCCTCAGAGAAGGAGAAATGGCAGAAGGAAGTCAGGGATGGAGTATCTCTGGAGATCATGCAAGAATTTAGAGAAATCATCTCTGCCCATCTGTTCATCAGCTAGGGCTCAAGTGTATAACTTTGTCACACTGCAGGCTTGCAGCATTGGGATCCACAAGGCATTTGGAGAAAATGCAATTGCAAATGTAGATGAAGAGCTGTCATTGTAAGAATAAATTAAAAGCAATGTGGAAGCAGTGAGGAATGATGGAACACAGCAGAAAAAAAAAAGTCTGCACTCATTATTCTGATAAAGAATTTCTAGAGAACATTTTTTAAATAAAAGGAGGATTCTTTTTAGAAAGCCTGGTAGTATTAGTCAAAGTTAGATATGTTTTCCATTGCTGGGTAATATACTACAGACAACTAAGCCAGGTGATTATAGGAGGAAGGAATTCAGGTGCCTGAAAAATACAAGGAATTGTAGTGGCACCAGATAATAGTACTTGAGAAACTTTAAACATTCCTGTGGAGTGTAGATCCTAGTTTTATTGAATTGTACCATTACAAATGCAGGGCCATATTGAGTACTAGTGAACAGAAAATCATTATTTTTCAGTTTTGAAATCATTGTTATAAAGAACCTATCTATAGTTACATATATTTTCTACTAATGTATATGAGGCAGAGGCAGAGAGAGAGACACCAGATCATAAATAGCTGTGATCTTGACAACAGGATTAGACAAGCCCGAACAGATTTCAAAGAAACATAGTATCAGGACATGAAAATATACTAGTTATACTTGAAAAGAACATGATGAAGGAGAAGCTAGAAGCTTCCTGTTTGCCTGATAGAATCAATGTCAGCCATCTCCAAGACAGACCTGCTGCTGGCCAAGGCTGAACCCACCAGTGACAGTAGTAACACCTCTGTTACAACAATTTATGAAGGAAAACAGGGTTAATGTGCAAAAACAAATGAAAGCCGGAGAAGAGAGTCAGAAAACTTGAAATAACTCTGCAGACACCAAGGTCATTGAAGAAGGAGGTGGAGGAGGTGCTCCAAGTTCTGCAGCAAAGGTTTCTCTCCAGCTTGAGTGAAGCCCATGGTGGGAAAGGCTGTGCCCCTGCAGCCCATGAAGGTCAATAGGGGAGCAAGATCCTCCTGCAGCCCATGGAGAATCCTGCACTAGAGCAAGTGAACGCCTAAAGGAGACTGTGAACCTGGGAGAAGCTCATGCAGGAGTAGGGTCCTGGCAGGACCTGTGAAACCATTGTGAGGAGCTCACACCAGAGTATGTTTTCCGGCAGGACTTGTGATCCCGTGGGAGACACACGCTGGAGTAGTTCATGAACAACTGCAGCCTGTGGAAAGTATTCACATTTCTGACTTTCATGGAAGACTGTCTCTGGTGGGAGGCACCCAACATTAGGGCGGGGAAGGACTCCTCCTCCTGAGGAAGGAGAGGCAAGACACAACGTGAAATGACTGTTCACAAACACCATTCCTGTCCCTCTGCACCATGGCAGGAAAGGAGATAGAGAATGAGGAATAAAGTTAAGCCAAAGAAGGTGGGCATGCAGTTGCAGAGATGGCCAAAAGCACCCTGGGCAGTAGTCACAAAGACACAGGGAGAATATTGAGAGGAAGGATTATACCCCTCTGCACAACATTCAGGATATCCTATCTGGATTCTTTGTCCAAATTTTAAGCTCTCTCAGCACAGGAAAAATAATGAACAAATGCTGGACTATGTCCAACAGAAAGCTTCCAAGCTGGATAGGATATGTGAGCCTCTCTGTGAGGAGGGGCTGAGGGACCTGGGTTTGTTCAGTCTGGAGGAGAGATCACAGATACATAATTCTGAAAGGCAGCTGGTACAGATCCTCTGTGTCTGGACATCTGATAGCCCATTTATGCATAGAATTACTGTATAGGTTTACATAATATGACAGTTGAGAAATAGTGTGGATAACACATGGTTGTGTTTTTTATTGGCTATTTCTGCCCTGTTGATGCTTTTCTTTGTTTCATAAGGGCTGTTCATTATAGACGTACTTACCTCATTAATTGCCCTCTTGCTCCAGCAACAGCAGCTGTCCAGAGGTGCACTGTCAGTGCAGCACAGCCTCCAGACAGGCTCCTCATGCTCAGGAGGGCAGCAGCTGAGTGCTTCTGCACCCCAATCCTGTCCTATGTCTAACTCTGCTGCCAGAAGACTTTTACATGTGAAGGGTAGCCAGTTTAGTCATTAAAATAATGTAGATGCTGTTCATTAGGCCAATACATTGGTTTATTGCTATTAACTGTTTCACCTGAGCAATTAGCTCTGTGACTAAAATCCTCAATATGTATAGATATTCATACAAATTAATATATTTCTTAGTCTCCAAAATATTTCTTTTATATTTAGTGTTTTAAGCAGCAAGCAAAATGTGTATAACTGATATGGCAATATTTCTTAGTCAGAGTACCTGTTTCATTATTTAAGGGAGATGTACCTAAAGGAAATATTCTATTATTTTTGTGGTGCTTCAGGTTTAGCAACTCTATCAAATGACTGGCCAAAATAATGGACTATTAACTATAAAATTTTGGGAAATTAGGGGTTTTTTCCTGTTTCCCAGATGTCATGTATTTCAGATTGTATCTAATTTCTAATGTAAAATCTATAAGAACACCTGTGTCCTTTCTTTTCCAGTTACTGTGACTTAGTGTCATCAGCTATTTCAACACTGTTTTATCCTAACAGAATTCCTTCTATTTCTGCCTTCTGTTGTCTAGTCTACTGGGTATATAGGCGCAGACATAAAAAAAACAGATGAACAAACCCCAACTATTGTAAGTGCTTTTGATATTTGAATTTTACTAACCATTCATTAATTATACAAATGAAGTCTTGAATGGTGTGATCCAACAGCAAAATAAATATAAAAGACTCATTTTTTTACTTGGTTGTTATCTGGTTAGTTGTGTATTTTTTTTTAGCTCCTCATATTGTTGGATTGCTAATAGTACAGACTGCTTGCTATAGCCAAAAATCAATCCTTTTCAAACTTCCAGTTTTCAGACATGTTTTCTGTTACTCACAAAAAACTCACTGCAAAACTTGTGTCTACTAAAAATTGTATGTGAGTAATGTGATGGATTGACATATGTTAATATGTTGCTTAGTAAATTTATTGGAAAACAAAATAAAACACATAACTGTAATTATCAGCTACTGGACACATCTATGTGAATAAATTAGTTTCAAATTGCTCTCTGGAATGACTAAATGCGTCATGAATTATCAGCTCTTTCACAGCTCTATATCAGGTGCTTCATTCAAGTATAATAATCTTTGACCTTTTTCTTTAATTATCTTTCAGTTTGCCTGTTCCTGTTTAATAAACAAAATTAATCTCTTTATTGTTCTGCCATACCTTTACATCTTTCCATATACTTTTTTCAGACTCCCTACATCCATGAAAATATTTCCTCTTTTCAAATTAATATCTTCCTTGTTTTCAATTTCCTTTGCTTGCCCTCAGAGACTTTAGGAATTTAAAATGTAAAGAATGTGTAATTTCCCTGCAAGATGGCTTGATTTGATTGATTGATTCATTCATTCATCCATATGACCCCTATTGTCTTTTTTTTTCCTCTTTTTCCATTTGTTTATTGTGTATGCTGATAAGCATATTATTATATCACCTGTTCTTCAGAATCTTTTTCCTTTGTCCCACACTGGGCGTTTCAATGAAAAAAATGGAAATGTCTATTACATCCTTTCTAGTCAAGTCTGATCTCAAGTTTTGAATTCTCAGTAGATCAAAATCTCAAGTTTATCTAAAATGTTGTGTGGTTATAATCTATTTTGGATTTTTTATACCTTTAATTACTGCACTGATAAAATGTCTGACTCACACAGAATAACTAATGTTTCTCTTTGTGTTAAGATTTTTTTTCTCCTTGTTAACATTCAGAGCTCTGTTGCCATCAACAAGCCCCACATTCTGTGATTTTGTAGTAGATTATCATTACAGGAACATTTGTGAAGTAGGTGTTTACACCATTACTTTATTTTATTCCTCTCCTATTTTATTTGTGTTTCATCAGTGTAAGCATATTTCAAATCTTAGAAGGTAATTTCTTAATATTTATTTCATTAGTAGTAACTTTTACCCTTTTCCCTTGTCTTTTACACTGGTTAGAATTTCTGCTGTTTTGGTTTGTTCACAGTCCTGACATGAATTCTTGTAGAAAAGTTTGTACTTTTAAAAACCTGGATCTCTTAATCATGTTAGAGTCTCATGCCTTCTTTTTCTGAAATGTACCAAAAAAGACTAAATATGGTCATATAATTTTAATTGAAATGCAAGGTGAATATACTATTTAGTACCAAAAGTTTTGTTCCTCCACATATCCCAGAAGTTCTCTGTTTTACTGACTTGAGCACATTAACTGACTACAACTTTGATTTACATAGGGGTGTGGAGTAATTGCTCTAGTCTCCTCTAATCTCAATCAGATTAATGTCACAGCTTCCTAGAAAATAACAAAACATTTAGAAGATATTCAAAAATACAATTTCTGGAGTACTTTTCCACCAATTTAGATAGGAAAAGGAAATTTCTCTTCTCTCTAAATGTTGAGGGTTAGATTTGGGGTTTTTTTCCTTATAGAAATTTTCCCCATAAAGTTGCTAGGAGACTAATTAATGGGGGTTTATGGGTGCTTGACCAAAACAAAGAAGTGGCCAAATGAGATTCATAGCACATTTGTAGCAGGGCTACACCCTGTTTTGGTCTCTGAGAATTTTTCTTTCCAAGGGAAAAAGATACTGCGAGGTTTTGGGCAAGTAAAGGGCTGGCGTGGGGGCAGCATCACTCTCTTGCTCTCAGCATCGGAGAGAGGACGGTCAGGCCACTCTTACTGCAGAAGGAGTTTGCTCTCCCACAGGGTCCATTCCTGAGGAAATCTACCATCATCTCCCCGTGTGCCCAGGAACTCTGAGCTCTCCTCCTCCTGCCCTGCTGGAGCTGTGCCGGCCCCGTCCCACTGCCGCCGCTTTCCTTCGGCACTGCTTTGGATGCGCTGTGTCCCCGCACTGCCCTGCCCTGCCAGGACATCCCTGCCCTTCCAGCTACCACCGCGGAGCTTTGGTACATCCCACCCACCAGCCCGGGATTCTCCACCGTTCCAGCTTGGTGCTCTCAGAGCCCTGCACCGAGACCAGACTGCCCTGGGCTTTGTGAAACAAAAGCCCCTCGAGGTTCCTGGTTTTGTTTATAATTAATGCTGTAGTTGTTGTTGTTTGTTTGCCCTGTTATATATATTAGTAAAGACCTGTTATTCCTGTCCCCATATCTTTTCCTGAGAGCCGACTTAATATCAAAGTTTTAATGATTGGGAGGGAGGGGGTTTGAATCTTCCATTCCAAAGGGTGGTCCTGCCCTCCCTAGCAACACCTGTCTTTTCTAACTAAGACACTAAAATATATTTTTGTTCTTCTATTTCTTTTTCTTTAGGCCTCTCATATTTTTAGTAAAAGAATAATTCTGGAAATAGTCACTTGATTATTAGAATGATAAACCCAGAAACTTGAGTGAACAAAATCATATTTTAGGTTTTTTGTATCTATAGCAGAGACAATCTGCATAACTAGGCTTTAGAATACAATGTTTTGTTGTAATGTATTTTGGGGGATTATGACAAGTATACAGGGAAAAAATTAACTAACCAGAAACCTAATTGTAAAAGAAAGTGAAAGAATCTGTTTCTAGCAGGAAAATATGAATCATACTGTGGATTAACAGAGTTAAATACTGCCCAAAACTCAAAATTACAGTCCCTGTAGAAGCACAGAATCATAGAATGGATTTTGTTGGAAAGGATCTCAGAGATCATCTAGTTCCCAACCCCGTGCCATGGGCAGGGACACCATCTGTGAGACAAGGTTGTTCAAAGTCCTGTTCAACCTGGCCTGGAACAGTTACAGGGCTGGGGCATCCACAACCTCTCTGGGCATCCTGCTCCAGGGCCTCAACACACTTACAGTAAAAAATGTTTTCCTAATATTTAAACTAAACCTTCCTTCCTTCACTTACAGCCTTCCCCCTTTATCCTATCACTACAAGCCCTTGTAAAAAGGTCCTGTCCAGCCTTAAAACACATCAGAGGGTTTCTCTGTCAAAGAACCCTAAACACTTTCACCTCCAATGTCTCTTGCAGGTGTAAAACACAAGTATGTTATCCTTCCTCACATCCTTCCTTCAGATCCTCCACTGCGGCAATACCTTCAAAATCATTTAGTACAGTCAGGCAGAGGCAAGCTGAAGATATTGTTTAGTTGATTGCGTGAAGAATATTTGTTTCACAGTCTTTTCTGTGATCCCTATATATCAAGCTTTCTAAGTGCTTTTGTCATCAATCTCTGGCATCTTGTCATGAGGGGAACTGTGAGATATTTATAATTTTTGCAGTCCTTTTTGCTTCATTCTTGGACCTGTTCTCACATGATAATGTTCCAAGACCTACAAATATGTTTTAGTACATTGTAGTGACAATATATAACTCTGTACTTATAGCGGTAATAACAACAGAACATTAGAACTTTAGTCTCACAAATGAAAATCTGACAAAAGCTGTGCAAAGCATATGCATGCTCAGCTGAGCACTGGCAAGGTATTTGCAAAGACAATACAGTTTATTTGCTACTGTAATGATTAAATAGAGATAAGTCAGGTATGCTAGATTTTAAGACTTTATATGTAGACTGAAAATCATAATCTACTAGCTGTTTTAAAAGCCTATACACCTTGATTGTTACTTAAGATAATCTACCTACAAGGATTATGAGATTTTAGCAACCAAAAAGGCAACTTGAAGCTCAAAGAAAATTTCCCTTTCACTGTTAATGTCACATTTACACTATATTATCACATTGTCTCTGCTGATTACAGTTGATTGTTATCTGAGGAAATAAAGATGGACCACAGCAGCATTCAGAGTAATCTTAACTCTCTATTGGACCAGGAGAGACCTTCTTCTGTCCTCATCTTGAGAGAATTGAGCAATTTCCCATTGTTTCCTTACCTTTCCCTTCTTTCTCCGAATTTAGGATACCCTTGAGAGAAGAGTAGATGTTATCACCACTGATGGACTAAATAGGCTTGCTAAGATTTAGACCATCCTTGCTCTTCCCAGAGAGAACTGCACACTTTTATACTAATGAAATTTCATTTTTCTGCTAAGCACAGGAGAGAAAATTTCTTCTCAAAATCCTTGCAAAGTACAGCTCCAGCTATATCTTTCAGGAAGCTGCAGTTTGACTTGTTAGGGTTCTCAGAGGAAAACAAGATCAATAACTTGTCACAGCAAGAAAGGGTTTACTGTCTGCAGGGTGTTATAATATAGTATTGTGGATGGGGAAAAATGGCAAAAAAGCCCAAAAAACCAATTCTGAGTTTTTGCATTTGGACAGGCTGATATAAAGCTAGTTAAATAGTCTCTTTTTGCAGTAATTTAACACTGAGATTGTTAGTTATAAGTGTGATTTCGCAACAGCATTTTTATGTGTGGGGCTACTTTGTAAACAAGATCTTTAAAAATCCTGCTACCTTTGATTTAACTCTGTGTGGTGTATAAGCACAAAGAGGCAATTCTTGAAAAAATCTGCTATGACTACAAAGGAAGCAACTGAAAGTGATGACAAGATGAAGTTTTATTAGAAATTTCTAATTTAATGCCTTCAACTTTAGCCTGACTTTTCCCCTCGTCTATTTCATTGTAAGATGATTAATCTTTTATATTAAGCAACAATGAATATGTAATTCTTTAAAATATGAATAAACATAGCAGCATATTGACCTTGGACTTGTATACTTTATTAAGGAATTGAGCAATTAATTCTGTTTTGTTTGGCAATTTATGTTCAAAATGCAAGATATGTCAAGTTTAATGGCACATTCTACTTATAGGGACTAAAAGTGTCTTCAACTTTTTAATTTAATAATCTGCGTAATTACAAATTATTGTATCATTTCACATTAGTGTTTGCATGGAATGGAGAGGAAATATGAAGTTAATTTGTGTTTGCCTCTGAAGTACATCACTTTTCTATTCACATATCCTTGAAATGAACAGCTATAGCTATACTGTAAAAGTCCAGAAAATTCAGTAGTCCTGGCTTCAACCTGAATATTTATGGAAAGTCAGAGAGAGAATATCACAGTAAGTGGTCATCATGTGAGTAATATCAGAATCACAAGACCACTTAATTTAGGAGGGGTCTGGAAGAAATTTAGTCCAACCTCCCAACTGAGCTAGGTCCCGTTAGACCTCTTTCTCAGGTTGTTGTCCAGTTGAGTTTTGTATACATCTCACAGACTCTACAGACATCTTTCCCAGTGTTTAATCAGCCTCATAGAGAAAAAAAACTTTTTTATATTTAAGAGGAATTTCTCATATTTCATCTTAGAATCCTAGATTCATATGAGTCTACTTTGGAAGGGAACTTCTGGATAACACCAGTTTCACCTCTCTGTTGAGAGGGGGACTATAGGTTAGATTAGCCTTGTCTGGCTGAATCATTACTATTTTCAACAAGAAAAATTCTTTCACTTCTCTGGGCAGCCATCCCACTGTTCAACTGTCCTTCGACTTAAAGAGTTTTTACTCTTACATACAGATGGAATTTTTCCTGAAACAAGTTTTCTTTTGCTCATCATATTGCTATACTTCTTCAAGAAGGCATTGTTTCAACTTTTCTACAGTGTTCCCATAAGTATCCTACATTAGAGTCCCTCTAGTCTTGTCACATCTCCAGGACAAACGAACCAGCTCTCTCAGGCTTTGCTCAGACATCATGTGCTCCAAAACCAAACAATCTCACTGGTCGCTTGTTAGGCTCACTCCAGTATGTGGATGCACAGGTAAGCCCAGACCTGGGCACAAAACTCTAGATGTGGTCTCCCAAGTGTCAGATAGAGGTGAGACCACGTAAATACGCATACATCACAGTACACAGTCAGCTTCCTTTGCAGCAAGGGCACTTTGCTGACTCTGTATCTGTGTCTACAGGCATTTATAAAGATGTATCTATATCTGTGGACATATATTTATGTCTGCTACATGGACAAAAGTCCAGAACATGTTTTCAGCAATTTCATGGAGAAACCACATATAGCAGGAGATAGTGAGAGAGATGGATGATTTCAATAAATGTATTTGCAGATGTCTTCATAAGTTGATAGATCTATGTAATATAAAGATACTGAAGTATCTGTATATTGACCTATTATTGATTCTTGAGGACAGATACTAGTAAATGGCTGAAACTTGGACATTGTATTGTTGATTATAAACCTTGGGTGCTGAAAATTTAGTTGAATTTTCAAGGTCTTATCACGTCCATGTCTCATCTCATTTTACATAAAACCATACCAAAAGACTTGCTGAAGTCAAAGTAGATTACATCCATTGATGTTGACTACAGAGCCTGTCATTTTATAACAGGAAACAATCAGGTTGGGCATGTGAGATAACGCTTGGTAAATCCCTTCCGTCTGGTTCCCAGGCGCATTTTGCTTTTCATGTACTTAGAAATAAATTCAAAGAAGATTTTGATAGACAGACTTCACAGGAACTGATGTGAGGCCAACAAGACTACATTTTCTTGGTCCTTCTCCTCTCCTTCAAGATGGATATCACTTTTCTAGTCACCAGAAACCTTCCCCAGTCACAATGACCCTTAAAAGCTGATAGCAGTCTCATCGTGGCATCACTCAAATAAGGAACAAAGAAAATACAAATAACTAGCACTTCTTTTGTAAGTGAGATTGAGGGCAGCCCTTTAAAAAGTTGAGGATACTGGTAGATATGAGGTTGGACTTGAGCCAAAAATGTGCTCTGGCAGCCCAGAAAGCCAATTGTATCCTCAGCTGCACCAAAAGCAGTCTGGCCATCAGGACGAGGTAGGTGGTTTTTCCTCTGCCTTGCTCTGATATCAATCTGGTGGAGTGCTGCATCCACCACTGAGGTCCTCAGCACAGGAAGATGTTGGAGCAAATCCAGAGGAGGGCAGACGATTGGGATGGAGCACCTCTCCTATAAGAAAAGGCTAAGAGACTTGAGGTTGTTCAGCCTGGACAAGTGAGGGCTCCAGGGAGACCTTCTTGAGGGCCTTTCAATATTTAAAGATCTACAAGAAAGATGAGGGCAAACACTGTAGCAAGGCCTGTTGATTTAGGACAAGGGGCAATGGTTTTAAACTGAAGAAGGGTTGATTTAGAGTAGATATAAGGAAGAAATTTTTACATAATGAAGATGTTTATACAATGATGATAGTAAACCACTGGAACACATTGCCCAGGGAGTTGCTTAGATGCATGTAGTAAGACTGTAATACAGTTTTGCATATTTATAACCTGATGGGAATGCTCTTCCTAATGCACTCTAATGCAGAGTATTGTTGGCCTTCTTTACCATGAAGGCACACTGGTTGGTTTTGGATTTTGGTTTTGGATTTCTTCTTTTGTTTTATTTTGCTTTTTTTTTTTTCCAGAGAGAGAAAAGATAACATGAGCGTATGGTTGACTTACTGTTCATTAGGGCCTGGGTCATTTTCTGAAAAGCTACTCTCCAGCCGGTCCATGCCAGTGTTTACTGCCACATAAGATTATTTCTTCCCAAGAGCAGGTCTTGACATTCTGCCTTGCAGAAGTTTGTTAGGTTCCAGCTGTCCCATTTCTCCAGCTGGTCAAGGACTTTTTGGTATTGATTACAAACCTTTGAGCCTCACAGTTTAGCTAATTTTTTATTCACTTTCCTGTTCAATTATCTATTCCATACATCATCAGTTTGTCCACGAGGATGTCATGGGACATGACTGAAAGCCATACTAAAATCAAGAAAAAATGTCTGCTGTTCTTTCGTTATGTGTCAAGCCAGTTACCTAATTATAGAAGGCTCTTTGGTTGGTTAAGCATGATTTACCCTTCATAAATTTTTGCTGACTTCTCCAGTCAACTTTCTATCCCTCATATACCTGGAAATGATTACCAGGTATATTTCCTCCCTCATCTTCCCAGGGATTGAAATGATCAGCCTGCGACTCCCAGGATTTTCTGTCTTAACCCTCTTTGATGATAGAAGTGACATGTTCTTTTTTCCAGTTCTCACACAGGACAGTATCTCTATACCCCTTGTATACCCCATATTAACATATCTCATCCACCATATATTTGAAGTGTCAGCAGCTCCTTATTCAAAAGTGGAGACTTCAAGATGGGCCATTCTTGACCTTGGAGGAGATGATCCTTAAAAATCAATCAACTCTTCTGTCCTCCTTTTCTCTCCAGAATCATATCCCATTGAATTCTTCCAAGCAGATCTCTGAAAAGACCAAAATCTCTAAAGAAGTCCACGGTTGTGATACTGCATTTTGTCTTGTTCTTTCCTCTCTGGATCCTGACTCCACTACACCGTGGTCACTGCAGCCAAGGCTGCTCTCAGCCTATACATTCTGAATATTTCTATTTTGTTTCTGAGTATCCTATTCAGTAGAGCATCTCCCCTCTTCATCTTTATCACCTGTGTTAGGAAGGTATCATCAACACACATCAGAAACCTCCTGTGTTACTGCTGTCTTGTTGCATTGTCCTTCCAGCATATATTGGGGAGATTCAAGTACTCCTTGAGGACTGGGACCTACAACAGTGAGACTTCTTCCCATTGTATAAAGAATGTCTCATTTACTTCTTCCCAATCAGGCAGTCTGTAGCAGACACCCACAGCAGAATTGAACATATTACGTATTGACTTTATTGATCAAATCCTGTATATTTCAGTTCCCATTAATAATATGTCCTTGAAGAAGGGTGTTTCAGATTTGATAATGCTAAAACTGGGCACCATATTGCACCATATAAGTTGTTGTTCTAATGTCACTGATAACACACTGTTAATAGTCCAGATGTTGACTCTTCATTTCTTCCTGAGAAAATAAAATAAT
This sequence comes from Donacobius atricapilla, assembly GCA_013397315.1. Classification (NCBI taxonomy): domain Eukaryota; kingdom Metazoa; phylum Chordata; class Aves; order Passeriformes; family Mimidae; genus Donacobius; species Donacobius atricapilla. The sequence goes on from WBMY01017405.1 coordinate 1,190,401, forward strand.
AAAAATCTACAAGTAATGATGGAAGCATTCTGATGTATACTGTAATTGCATGTTCTGTTCAGTAAAATTTTATTTAGGCTAATTTTTCAGAGCCTTACTTTTTATAATTGATACTCCTCTCCTACAGAATCTAATTAGATTCCATGTCACTCAGTAAAATTGGAAACTTCATTCAAATGTAAATCACACTAGTTTAGGAATGTACAACCTGAATAATCAAATGCGTGGAATAGGATTTTAAGACAAACAAACTATGTAATATGAAACTATGTAATCTGAATGAAAAATTTCAATGTGTTTTATAGTTGACTTCACATAAATGAATATGTTGCAATTTTTCTTTGTGTGCTTCAGCACATAAGTTTCATTTTCATTTTTTTTTTACTGGTTACACAAAAAAATCCAACTCCTTACAGTGCATTGCTTTTTGTTACATTATAATTTTATTTGATCATGACTTGTGAAATGAGTAGGAGAAAATTCCTGTTTACAACCTACAATGTATATTAGAATTAGACTAAGCATCTAAATTGAACAGAAGAATTCCAGGACAGGCTTAATTTGTATCTGTCACAGCCAGATTACCTGCAAATAATTTAGCATTAGATTTCCTGTGATATTCCTATATACTGGATGAATTAGTCTCCTTTACTTCACTTATGACATGAATGTAAACTCAAAAAACAAAACAAAACAAAACAGAACAAAACAAACATATATTTGACAAGCTGTTTTCTGTACAGTGTACAGGAAACAGCTTGTCAAATATAATTGGAGATAGGTGCTGAAGTCTCAATAACATGACAGGTCACCACCACACAGGAGGTTTATGACAGGTGATCAGGGAAAGTGAGAGTACAGAACAGAAATATGGAGGAAGACAACAGATGAAGGAGAAACATTGTTTTCACCTCACTCTCCATTGTCTTAACTAACATTATGGCTATCAGCAGTCTCTGAAAAACAGTAACTTGCATTGAGCAGCATCACACATGCACAAAAATAAGATTAATCCTCTTCTTTCACACTGCATCAATAATTTTTGTGTGTGATATGCACTGCTTCCTATCATATTCCTGGACATAATGAAGAAACACACTGACTTCATGGTTTACATAGAATATTTGTATTTAAAATACTCAGTATAAATCCAAGTAATTTGGATAAATAAAGCATAAAGTGGTGTTTAGAAAACTGAATGTCCTAATATATACTGTATGCTGGAAAAACACATTTCGTCATGTAATTACTTTCTTTTAGCTTTGTAGAATTTTACAGTCTCATCCTTTGCCTTCTACCACCACTGATAAATTTATTAGTTTTATTGTCAATATGTCGGAAAAAACCCAAAAAAACCCTCTACAAATGAAATAACCCAACTTAATTTTTATTAGTGATAAAAATTGACTCACTGAAAAAAGGGTTTTTTTTTTTCCTTTATGATTGACTACCTTGAGAACAATACTTCAACCAAATATTCAGCCAGTCAGTCACAACTGCACAACTGTGTTGTTTTTCTCTTAGATAAATAAATTTTTAAAAAATCAGATCTTTTAATTGAATTTTTTTAAAGATGCCTGTGGAACTTGGTCACATTTCCTAGATTTAATCAGAACTGAACATTCAAGTTCCTTAGAAGTTTTGGAAGTATTAGACCAAGATAACATATAACAAATCTTCCACTGTTGTGGCCTTTTATTGGTTCTCTAGTGTATTTGCTATTGCAGATGGTTCTTTGCCAATCATGAAAGTCCAAAAATAATGTGTCATAAACATTTAAGTACAAATATAGAGTATGAACGATAGACCCAGTGTAGGGACTTATTAAGGTGTCTTCTGATTTCATGATCTTCATTGGACTGCTCAGCTCCTGTTGTTTTCATTGTGGGTTCTAACATTTATTTTTCATCCTAAAAAATGTCAAATTACACACATTCAAGAATTAATCAGGTTGCAAGAACATTACTTAAATATAGCTACCTTTTAAAAATCTCCCTCTGAAGAAAGGTGGCCTTTTTCTTCCAAACACCCAAACTAGCTACATTCTTCTTGGTTGTCATTGGAAAGTTTATTTGCAGATAAATCTAGATCACACATTACTATGGTCAGAGTTAAAAAGGCCTGGACAAGGTTTGAAATTAAATGTAAAGGAAAATCTTAAGACTGATGTTCTTGCTATCCTCAGCAACATTACTACAGGAACTGAACTTTGCTGAGCCTAGTAGGCCCTTTCCAACTCATGATATTTTATAATTCTATTCATTTACTCAGGTATTTCACAAGCTAATGCAAGTTTGATCCATGCCTTTATTCAAATGGAGGATAAGTATTAGGTTTATAAATTATTTTTATTTTTTATACATTATGCATTATTCTTTCCCTATCATAGAGTTGAGCTTAACAACAAAAGCAAAAGCAAAGTTTCCAGAAGCTTCATGTCTACCTTTCCAAGAATATCTGGCACAAGGGTGCTCAAAAAGGAAGTTCACTCTCTCAATGTGTAATACAGCTATTGCAGAAGAGTGGAAAGGACCAATGGAAAGACCTGCAAGCTTCTATTGTTCACGTGTTGATTTATTATATTGTCTCCTAAAACAGCATCACATCAAAAAGAGGAGAAAAATTGTAGCTGTGCAGATAGACATTACAGTTCTTGGGGAAAATGTTCAAGTCTCATAAAGAAAAAAGCCTTTAGGGAATAGTTTAAAAATTTCAGCACAATTCAGGCTGGAAGGAAACCCAGGAGGTCTCTAGTGTAACCCAAAACAGGATCTGTTGTGGGGTCAGACCATGTTGCTCAGGGATTGATAGTCTATAGATGGAGACTGTACACACTTTTTGGGCAGCATGGGTCACAACTTGACTGACTTAGGGTGAAAATGTTTTTCCTAACATACTCTTTGAAACTACCTTGCTTCATTTTAAGTCATTTTTTTCTTGTTTTTACAGCATGCAGAACTGCCAGCTAGGGCTCCACCATTTTTGTGATTCCCCCAGCACTGAAGGTTGGGCAGGTTGGTTGGTCTCCCTGAGGTGGTGTCTTCTCCAGGCTGAAAAATCCCCAGGCCCCTTCCTGAGGAGCTGCTCCCAGACAGGCGGGACACTGCACCAGTGTTACAGATAGCACACAGCTTTGCAATTTTTGCGTGCTGGCAGAAAGGGGGGTTTCTGTCTGCCCATTCCTCTAGCATGTCTAGGTCCTTCTGAATGACATTGCTGCTGCTGAGTGTCTTGGTTGCATATCCGCGCTCCCACACAGCTTGGTATAAGTTCCAAGCTTGATAAGAGACAACTCAATCACTTCCTCCAGACTCGTGCAATACTCCACTTTTGCTAGCTTCCAGTATATGGCCCTCTTGCCTATCTCTGTAACTTGTTCTCCGTGCATTTAATTGTCCATCCCTCTAGACCATAAAGTTAGTTCTATCATAGATAGAAGGATAGCATGGGAGTTGGTATCAAAATCCTTGCTAAACTTGAGGTAAATTGTATTTACCCACATATAAAGCAAGAAATTTCATCACTGAAGGCAATCAGGATCGGACAAGGATGACTCAGCCCCGGTACTTCTGTGCTGATTGTTCCCAGACAGCTACTTCATCTTCTGTGCCAAGGAATGTGTTTCCAGAGATCTGACTCAAAGATTTCTCAAGGGGCTGAAGCAAGACTGACAGGCCTGTAGTTAGCCTGCCTGAACTTCGATCTTCTTTGAAGATGAGTGCAACACTTGACTTCTTCCTGTTGCTGTGGACCTCCCCTGATCTCCACAGTGCTTCAAAGAAAACAGAGGATATCCATTCAAAGACAACTGTCTGAGCACAAAGGCCTGGGAAACTTTGTTGGTGATGTCTGAGATAAGGAAGATACTGGATACAAAACCTCAGTCTTTGCTTTGTCTACTGTGCCTGAATCATCAAGCCAATTTAACAACAGATATACATTTTCTTAGTTCAGCCTTCCAATACTAATGAACAGTAGAAAGTCTTTTTTTTTTAATATCATTTGACAAAACAAACAAACAAACAAACAAAAACAAAAAACCTCTGTCTGTGTGCAAATCTTCAGCTTCATTCTTCTTTGTTAAGTACAGCCAAGGCTGCCACTGATTGCCACATTCCCAAACAACTGCTGTCTAATGACTAGCGCAGTCTCCTGTGTGTCACCCCTAGTTGGCTCAAGTGTCTGGATCAAGAAGCTGTTTTTCCCACCCTCTAGAAATATCCTTGACTGTTATTCCCGAGAATAGCACCATGTTGCTATTCTAGCAGATAAAATGGAGGTTCAAGATCCTCATGAACACGAGCTAGTGACCCCAAGATATCTTCAGGTAATTAAAAGCATGCTTTGGCTTAAACTGTGGTCTGAACATATCCCCACCATGCTGTTACACTCATTGGCCTCTTCTTGTATCCGGATCCATGACCTCTCAGCTAGACCACTGTCTACCATGTGGGAAGACATCACACATTTTAGGTTTCTTCACATATAGCGCAATCCACTAATCTTGCTTGCACCTGTCTCTAAATTTACTCAGGCCTGTGAGCTACCTATCTCAGTTTTCCCAATAATCTCATAGATGTTTTTGACTATATAAAAATATCGATTTCCTCTGATACTTCCTCATGTACAGACATTTATGCACATATACTCGAAACTCATCATCTTTTGCCTTGTTTCGTCTTTCATGAGGTCTCCCTTGTTGTCAAAAAAAAGGAAAAGTTAAACCCTCATTAAGATTTGTTTTTTATTTACCCTATGTGTTTTCAGTAATTTGTGGAACAAAGTACCTACAAAGTACTTGTTTTACATCTTCTACAGATAAATATGTGCCTACTGGCTTCAAATGTCTATTCCTGAAAACAGTCAATAAACAAAAGCAAAACTGAAAGAAAACATAAAATGCTAAAAGAATTACCCATGTGTTGGAATTTTTGATTGGAACTGTACATCTTGTGTAGTCTGAAAATGTATGAAACTACGTGCCAAAAGGAGCCAAAATATATAGTTTTCATTTGGCTACAATGGATATTTCTACTGGTTAAACAGGAGCCAAATTCTACACATCTACTTGCTTTGTCTATGTTTGTCTTCCCATCTGGATTGACAAAGTGAAAGAGTGACAGAACACGCTGTGGAGAAAAAGAAACAGATTGGAAACACTTTGAACATGAGAAGAGTTTTGTTCCTGCTGAGCATTACTTCCTTGAAGCTAAAGGACTCTATTCATCAGTCACACATTGGGTCTTTGTGAACAACCAACACTCAGCTCCCATGGAGCCCAAGTCTGGGCAAACAGCTTGAAGTTTTTCTGCATTACTCTTGTACAATTCAGATCTGAGAATATTGCTTTGACAATGAACTGATTAATACTATGGAAGAGGAAATATTCACAGGGTTGTTTACACAGGCTATGTAATCTATCCAGCTGGAGCACTGAATTCAAATGAATACAATTAGGAGAAGCTCTACAAATCCTTACTATGTACAGTCGCAGTACAAAGACAGGCAGCTGATTCTGAATTAAGTGTCTTTTATTTTACAGTAATATCTCTGCCAAGGTATTTTTGTACTTGAAAGGTATGTAACCTCACAGTACTCCAGAAATTTTCAAGCTAAAAATTATTTCACTTTTTTTTTTTTTCCTTTGAGTTACCTTATCGCAGATATTACTGGCTTCATTGGTGCTTTTACCTGTAACAGCCTTCTCTAATCACTGTCACATATAATAACTTGGGATACCTTGCACTCAGTGGACTGGAATGATATAGTTCATAGAGAATGAAGATAGGTTAAGTATTTTAACATGCATTTCTCTCCTGCTTCTACTAATCTTTGAATTATTATGCAAACTCAATATTTTATTGATAATTAGGAGCTGGAAATTAAAATTGGATTTGCATTTAATCCCTACATAAAGAGAGATTAAATTAAAAAGGACTGGGGTCACCTTGTCTGATTGTTTAATGTGCAAAGATCTGAGTTTTCAGGCCTTATTACACACAGAATGTGTTGCAAGATCAGACCACATAAAAGATTGAAGGAAGTACAATTCCATTAAGACATAACCTGTTCAGTCTATTCTTCTTTGGCAATTCTTCAATGAAGACTGCAAATATTTGGTTCTCAGGAAGACAAGAATGTTACTCAGAAAGAAATTAATATAGTGTGAATTTGAATGCAGAGGAGGCTTCAATACTTAATAAGGGTGACAATGCTGGGGAGACACAATCAATGGACTAAAGACAACCTCAAGACTTTCATATCTCTTAGTAGAGAAATAGCGCATAAATGTAAAACAATTTCAGGGCTGGGGTGGGTGTTTTTAAAAAGTATTTTGGTGTATTGATTTACTTACTTTTAATTGTTTTATTAACAATTCATGTAGTATTTTCTAACCTACAAACTACATTCATTCACAAGAAAAAAGGCAATCTCAGTTCTGCCTGTCAACTATTCAGAACCGTTATTCATTTGATTTAGTTTTGAGAGAAACAGACCATTTACCATTTGCTTAATACAACTGGTTTTGTTGCAACTGTGTGCTCTAAAAGCTAGGTGGAAAAAAGGTTAATGGTGTTAGACGAAAACTGAGTACTGGACACTTTTTATTCACAATATATTTACTTTGCTTGTATATACTATAATCATTTCTGGATTTCTCAGATGAAGTTGGCATTCCTTATATTTAATGTACTACATGTATGTAGAATTTATCACCCTTTACCTGTATTTACTATGTGAAGAGGAAAAGGTTAAAAA
>WBMY01017405.1:1197187-1230197 GCA_013397315.1 Donacobius atricapilla
AAAAAAGGAGTCTGTGTGTGATGTTATTCCTGTTACCATGGGAAAAAGTTACGGCTGCTACTGTGTTACATTCCTGTGGGAGTCTGCCTTTTTTTCTTCCTGCTCACTGCATTGCTTTCGGACTCGACAACTCTGTCTCAGGTTTTAATCTACCTCGGTTGAATCTTAGTCTGTTTCAGATTAAGGTCTGCATAGCACATTTGGTCACACACAGAAACCATGCTGTACCTCGGGATTTCCACCTTCTGTGTTAAAAAATGGGAAACGTGGCTTGTTTGTAAACCTACCCGGAGCTCAAGTTCCCTGTTACTAACTTACCTAGGAATCCTATCAACCATAACTAATGTAGGACTGACACAACTGGTAAGATTGAATTTTCAGACAGAATGACATTACTGGAACTGTTTCCTGAAGATAAGTATTCAACTTGTCCCTTTTAGTAATGTAGAAATACTAGGTAGGCAAGGCAAAAATAATTGGCAAAAGCAATTGTAATAACGTATTTACAATTCTGTAGCAGAATGTAAATACATTCCTTGCTTCTGAGGAAATCAACTGTGTTTGGGTCCCTATGTGTATTTATAATTTTTTAGCCAATAAGTTCATAATTTAAAAATTCAGAAGTCCTGAGATCACAAGTGAAAATATCATTCTTCTTCTTCTGAGAATGTAAAGTAACAACAGGACAAAATGATTTTGTTCCAAATTTTTCTTTTCTTTCATTGTTTCAAGAATTCCAATTCCTCCGTGTACAAAATACTGGTCAGGAGAAAGCCTCCAGTCCTCTCAGTATTTTTGCCAAGTTATTGGAGTATTCTGAACAATGATCAAGGAAGAAGATCAGACTTCCCTTAGGCTGAACTGGAGCAAACTCCTAGATATCAGCCTCTTAAATGAGATTGTTATATAGGCTCTGGAGGCTTATTCTATCTTAAAAGTACATGTAACTTCTGTGATTTATGAAGAAAATTGCTGCTGCTGTGAATTGCACAGCTTTTCACTACTGCCTAGTGGCAGGAAATTTTTATAGAGAAACACCTATGCTGAGGAATTCTGAGGGATTTTGAAAGGACGTTGCTAACTGCTTCAGATGCATGAGATCAAGACTTTCTAATTACTCAGAGAAGTGAAATCTTACCTTGTGAATACAGTGTCTGCTAAGACTAACAGGAAATATTAATAATCAATAATTACAATATAGTCTTCATTTTATGAAAGGAAGCATGGGACTATTCTTCTTGTTTGGATGCTTTAATTTACCTGGTATGTAGAGTGCAAAAGTCTATGCCAGCTTTTTTGGTGCTTTTTCCTCTTTTCCTCATCTTTGACCGAACAGTTGGAAACACTATGATTTTACACAAGTGTGTATAAGTCACGCAGTCATGGAATAGTCTGAGTTTGAAGGGATCCACAAGGATCACTGAGTTCAACTAAAGTAAGTGGCTCATACAGGGATTGAACCTATGGCCTTGGCATTTTAAGCACTATGCTTTCAATATCAAATTTTCTCTCACAGGAGAAAATAGGAGATGAAATAAGATATTAAAAAAATTAATACTCTTAACCATGACAAGTTTATTTTGATTCTTGCCTTGACTTAGTAAGGAAGGCAATCATACTTTATTGCATTATTAAATATATGTCTTGTATTTTTTCCTTTTCCTAATGTGACTTCATCATATCTAACATTTTGTCAAAAAAAAACCCAACAGTGTTCCAGGAAAGTAAGATGTCTATGGGAAAAGGAAACACAGGTTTTTTTGCCATGAATAGTGATTAAATACTAGCAGAAAAACAAGGTTAGGGAAGAAGAAGCAAAATGAGAAGTTCAACTTCTCACTGTCTAAAGATGGAAGAAGAGATACAGAAACCAGAACTGTGTTAAACCTAATTCCCAGACTGAGAAGGAACTGAAAGGTGGGAGTTCCTCACTGACTCTCCTCATTCTACTCTCTTAGAGAAAACTAATCTGGAAAGATATATCAGATCTCTCCACTGTGAAGATGATTTATTAATAAGTTGATAAATACAGTACTACAATTTACCTTTCTTTGAAAGTCAATGGGTATAGAAATTAGAGAGGCCCATATGGATTAAAAAAAAAAAGAGCTAGTTAAGTGATGTGATTCCTTATCCTGGAGACTTAATAGTATTAGAAAAAGTATAGAGGAAGTGTATGTCTCTTCTGTAGAGAATTTTTAAATTACTTTTTCCAGTTTTGTCAGTTGTAAAAGATGAAGAAATTTTCTATCTCAGAATTTCCCACCCCCCAAAACAAGGGAAGAGATGTAAATCACCAAGTGAATAGCTCAGAACAGAGGTGGTCTTAACTATTGGTTTTTTGAGAGTAAGCTTCCAATTTTTTTTTTTCATCTTTTTTAAAAACAAATATACCATGATGCTATTATGAAACAATGTCAGATAAGCAGTTAATTATATTAGAATAGGGTTAGAAATAATTAAAGCATGAGGGAATGTATGAATTGGGCATGACAGAATTTATTCTAATCTAACACTTTTTTCATTGATTTATGGTTGAGAGTTGAATAAGAACATTAATAGTTAAAAACTATTCCAAAAAGAGAAAAACACTTGGAAAATAATGATTATGGAAGCAGAGAGTGAAGAAAAGTTTGAAATCCTCAAACATATCTCCAGGACCAGTATATAAGAATATTATATTGTTATCTACTCCTTAGTCTGTCACTAACAATTACAGATTAGATTCACAAAGAGAATGATCCTACCAAAGAATATATATTCTAAACATTTAGATAAAAGCATTCACTGAATATGAGAGAAAAGATGAAACCATTTTTTCTCTTGCTGTGCACTTCACTTCTACTTGATCACTTTTGAACATCTGGAAAATTGTATCCTAGAGTAACTGTCAGGTTTTGCATAAATAAAATATATTTTCAGGTGAATTTAATTTTGTTGACGACAACAACAACAACAAAATGGTAGTCTTAGACTGAAAATGGTTATTCTTCTTTCCTGGAATGCTATGTCACAAATCATGTTTTGGCCTTCTAGCTTTTTATTAAGTACATATTCCTGTGAATTAACTTAAGAGCTATTCACCATAACATGTTTAGTCGCAGCTGAATTATTTCCTTTTGTTACTTTACTACTTCTCAAAAAAAAAAAAAAACCCAACAAAAAAATTGCCTGCAGAATTGTATGCAGCTGTAGGCAGACATTCAGCTTAAAAGTAATTTGGAAAACTTCAGAATAGTTTGTCTGACAAATATGAGTGCTACTTTGGTTTCACTTATTTTACTTTATTTGCCACACTTCATCGTCCTGTTTATGGTCTATCTGAAACCAGATATTTAAGTAAGCCTCTACCAAGGATACTTCCAATCACAATTTCGGGAAGGAATACGTTAATATATTTATCAGTGCACACACTGGTTCTTCTGTTTCTGAACTTCCAAACTGAAATTCTGTAAATTGACAACTAGAATAACTGAGCTAGAAAAAGGCTCATGTTTTCTAAGCAGTTTCAGAATCTTCCAACAACTCCATCAAATTGGAATCCTCACCGGCTTTATCTGCAGCACTGCTTCATGGCCCATGTTCTTCAACTTCAAATACCTGAGTCAGAGACCTGACAATATTTGGAATTTTTCAGACAGATCACCTTAATTTGGTGCAGATGCTCACATTTTAATCTTCCTAATCTGCAGTCACTTGTTTATGGTCATCCTTGCAGGCCATCTAAAAGAAAATGCCTGTCAAACATCTACAACAACCCTCTGTAGCCATACAGCCATGCCCTGTGTAGTCTATACTCTGAGGACAACAAAGATTAATTTCTTCACATCATCCTGCCCATAAACCAGTGCTACTCTCACTGTGTCGTAGTTTTATAATTTTTTCATTTAAAACTATGCAGATTATGTAACCTCATGTGACTTTATGTAACTTTTCAGCCATTGAATTTAATGGCTTTGATCAAATAACTGAAGAACTAGTGGTATTCAGGCTCAAAGTGGCCATTGAGTGTTTTCAAGGGAAGATATTTCTTTGTTTGTTTTGTGTTTGTTTTTTTGTTCTTTTGTTTTGTTTAGTTTTTCTTGAATGAGGTTTTTTAGCTATTTATTTTGTATACTCTTATTTTGTTTCTCACTTTAGGCTAGAAGGGGTTTTAAAACTCTTACTTAAAATTTCAGATAAAAAAGCTATTCCTGAAGCATATCTGAAATTAATTATGCTCACAAAAATAATTTTTACTGCTTTAAATTTTTGATTTGGTGCCATAGAAAAGCCTCTAAGATTTCAGAGGTTTATGTGATAATGGAAATTTTGGGGTACAACAAGAAAAATAAAGAGTTATATCCTTCAGTCTTTCAAAGTCAGCAGCCATGATTTTAATGTGTTTTTTTTGGCTGAGAGACTTAAAACTGATTGCTCCTTGAAAAGAGATTCTTTCTGTACTAGAAAGCAAAGAATTGCATATGAATGTTTTAATAAAAATACCAACTGTATACATGACTTTCTAGGGCTGACTAAAAACCTTTGAAATTATGTTGGGAAAGATGGATATAAGGTAAGTGCAATATCCCTCACTTACAAACACACAAAGTGAGGAACATTGTACTCAGAACAGGCCAGGTTTTAATGAAGTTTTCACAAGCATGTTGTTGCTGAAATGCCTGACAGATTTCCATTCTGCTCTTTAGATGTACTTCTGAGGACCTCTGATGGCTCTCCTGATTCGATTAATAGTACCTTGGTGAGAATGTATTTATTCCCATGGATTTAGAAACTCCAGTGGTTTGCCTTTGACAGAAGATACCAACAACTCTCATCCAGCTTACTAAAAGAGCTCAGGCTTGTTTCCGTGTCAGTAATGCCATTACTGTTTCAAGATGAAAGACAAATTAATTTTTTGATATTACCTGGGAGGGCGCATAACTAAAGCCATTTAGTGAGAAAGATATTTCAATTAAAAAAAAATTATGTTTTACTTCAAAGCAATCAACACTGCCTGCATAAATACAACTTCTGCAAAGTTTGTCTCAAACGAATACTTTTCCAAGATGCAAGATCTCAAGATGTATGTTAAATAAGTTTGTGCAAAAAAGGAAAAGTCATTATTTAGTCTTCAAAGAAAATGGTCTCTCCATTGAAAAAATTTCCATGGTCACTGTGGTTTTAAATAATATAAATTCTATTGTTTCTTTTTCTTGGTTGGGATTTTTTCTTTGTATTTGGAATATTTTCAGCTGAAAACACAATAATTTTTATCTCTTTCTTAGAATATGTCTTTAATTGATCTTGGCTCTGTTTCAGGATTTGGAAAATTACCTATTTATGCTAAGATATACATTTGACTAAAAATTGTGGATAAAAATTGAAATTGAAAAAAAACAGTGGTTGAGAATATGACAGGGAACATGGCAAAATAAATAGAGGCAAATTAATAGTTTTGTTGTTCTTAAATTTATTTTAATATTGCAGCTTGAATGAACACATGGGAAACTAGGCATTAAGTATGTTCCACCTGCAAATAAGTAATCTTTGGAGTGAGTAGAGTATTTTTTACTATTCCATTCCGAAGCCCGTCTGTTTTGTCCTCTCCCTCTGAATAAGACTGTATTTTCTCCCTAGTTTTTAATTTGTTCAAAAGCAATCACTCCTACATTTGTGCAGCAATCAGCATGACAGGGACTTGTTTTCAGACTCCATACTAACAAAGAGTATGCTGTAAAGCAACAAATGTTTTATTTCTACTAGTGTTTTTTAAGACTTCAGCAGGTGTAAGAAATTTAACCCTGCATTAAGATAGTTGTTTTGCCATGACAAGATAAAAATTATGGAGATCAGATATGGTAAAAGCTGCTATACCTGGCTCTCATGTGCTGAATGACAGGTAACAATTTTAAAGATTTTTCTGTATTATTTACCTTCTACTGTGTCAACAACTACTCCATACAGCTTCAGTTTGAAAATAATCTAGACCATTTGAATTGCTCTTATCTTGAAAAGGTTTTATAGCTATTTGTTGAAATTCTGGCACTTCACCTTATTGATACTGACTTCATTAGAGCCAATTTCATTTTACATGTGCATGTCTTTGCATGTATACATTATTTCCTTAATGCCTGAAATTCAGCAGTGTCTGGATGCTAAAATTTCAACACTGTCACGTATTGCTTCTGCCACTAATACACTATTTCACTGAATGTAGGGAAAAAGACCTAGTAGCTTAATTTTAAATACCAAATTAATCTGAAATTTGTTACTTTTTGTATTTTTTAAAACATTGATTAGTATGTAATTGCAAATGATGCTGGACTGAACAATTTAGTGTGGTCTAAATACTCAACTGTCATGAATTAAAATACTGGAAGTAGTAAGGTTCAGTCAAACTTAACGGAATAAGAAAGAATGAGAAAATGACAGAGGTTCTCATGTTTCATCAGATAAAGTGCAATTAGGAAGAGCTGCTAAGCCCTAGTGGCACTTTTACCCATGTTGCAGGGGGCCCCATCCAAGCCAGAACATTGCTTAGGGGCCTTAAGGTAAATTTTTTTAAAAATTACAGTCATTTTACTCAGGTAAAAAGGGACATCATAACAATGAACAACCACAGGAGCAAACAGAGCCAAGGTGTGTAAGTGCATAATTCCCTGATTTTACTGAACAGGAAATGCATAAATACTGGCTTAAAATTCCTGATAGTGTGTTCTCAATTGCATTTGTTTCCAGCTCAAGTTATCTTCCATCCTGCAGTACAGAGAGACTGATAATTTCATAGTCATTCTAACCTGAGGCAAGGATATTGTAGGAGTAGCTACTGACTTATTTTTTATCAATGTGTTGGGAATGGCATTACTGACAGTGAGTGGAAACATTTTTTAGCTGAAATAAATTGGAGTGACTCTTGCTCTTACTGAGTATATTAATGGAAGTTACTTGAAGCATGCATTTAGGTGAGCACACAATTTAATATCAATCACTACTGTTCCATTGTCAGAATATGTCATATCCTCACTTGAAGTCCCTTTCTTTAAAGTGTATAGTTTCAGTCACCTACTACAACAGCACTTTGTTTCTTTCTTTATTATATAATATGGCTTTGCTTACTGTATCCACATACGGAAAAGTATTTTGTGCTATTAAGGCATTTTTTTACTAACACGAGACTTTTGTAGATCCATTCCTGAAACTCAAGTTTAAATTAATCTCCCCTTTTCAAAATCATAGTTTATGACTCTCAGATGAAGTCAGTAGTGCTACATAAAGGTTATACTTTGTTTTGCTTATGTGTTTGGGGATTGTTTTTAATTTATTTGCTAGTTACTGCTTTGATGGTAGAGCTGGCTCATGCTTAGTAGGAGGGCAAAAAGTAAAAAAGGCAAAAAGTTACCCAATGCCCATTCTTGCCAGTGATACATTACTTCATTCAAATACAACTGTATACATGCAAATGCTTCAAATGTCACTGATTTACTGAGAAATTTATTTTTTCTTTTGTTATCAGACTTGATAATATTATTTATTTTAAATAAATAATGTTCAGCTACATTGATTCTCAGCTAAAACCTAGTAGTGGGATTCTGTGATCCTCTTCCAATTTTGAAAATGTAATTCCATATATTTTTTAGCTCAATTATTCTTTTTGGGATTTTTTTCTTGCTGTTATTAAAAAAAATCTACAAGATCAACATCCTTACTGATATAACCATCACCACAATTATTTTTGTGTCTGTCACTTCCAAATGTATTACTACAATATTCTTTCTGCAAGGCTAAATTTAAAATGGCTTATAAGATTTATTTGGTGCAAGGAAAATTCACACCAAGTTCAAGCACCTCTATGAAATGGACATGGTAGCAGCATTGGGCTCCTGAATTTTCAGTATAGCCTCTCAGTAATGAATTCAAAACCTGTTTTACCATACTTAAGCTAATTTTTCTACAGCCTTCTACCACATAATAAGCTCTAGACAACCTCTCCAGTAGGAGATGCAGAGTCAAGTATCTGACAGTCTTTGTAATATTTAACCTAGGAGCATTTTATTAACACATCTACAGGATTAAATGCACTAAAGTAAAATATTTTAGGCTGTTCCCTACTCTCATGGAATAGAACAGAGAAGGAAACACACAGTCATAGGGGAGGGGAGGTTTGGAAAGAAAGCCTGGGTGTCACCTGCTAAGTGCAGGGGCAACCTCAAATTTAAATGAGGTTATTCAAGCCCTTGACCAACTTTTAAACATATCCAAGGACAGAGATTCAAAAATATCTCTAGAAAAGCTGTTTCACTACTTTACATTCCTTACAAAATACTTTCCTTCCATTTTACAAGAATTTCCCTTCTGCAGCTTACAGCAGTTTAATCTTCTCTTTTCATAGTGTTCATCTGAGATTCTGTCTTCTCAGTACACCTTCGTAGGTAGTTGAAGGTAACCACTTCATCCCTCACAGTCTTCTTTTCTCCAGACCAAGTAAACCCACTTGCCTCAACCTCTCCTTTGAAACCAGGTGTTCCAGATCCCTACTACCCTTGTGGTCCCCCAGCTGAACTGGGTTCAGTACTCCAGATATGGCCTCAGGAGAGCTGACCATGGAATACACCTATCCCTTCATCTGCAAGCTATGCTTGTCACATACTGGGGACAGGGCTGCAACACTAGACCACAGTTTTGAAGCATGTAACCATCAGGGCACTTGTGAGTATGGAAAGGTGTAACAGGTTAAGTTCGAAACTGGGTGGAAACACCAAAAAATGTAGTGGTTTCATATTCACCAAATTTGTTTCTTAAATTTAGTGTAGTGGTCTATTTTTCCACTATGGAATAGGATTAGAAGAAAGGCAAAACAGGCTTAACCTAAAGATAAAAGCAGGTAGATTTATTAACACGCACTAAAAGGAGAACAAACAAACACCCATGAAATGTTTTTAAAAGCACTCCCCTCCCCCCTACCAATAATTTACTTTTCCACAAGTAGTGTTAAGAGACAGAAATCAGAACTCTAGGTCAGTACCACTTATAAAATAGTCTTTCATTCAGTCTTTGAGAGAGACAAGTCCTTCCTGATTTTGTTCTGGTAACTTTCCACAAGAGACAGTCTGTTTGTGGCTTCTAACTCCCACAAAAGGGGCCCACCCGAGAATTCTCATTTGTGAGCTTCCCAAAATGTAGCCTTTCCCATAACTACATATGGGCCATGGACTCACACTGGGGTTTCACCTTTTAACGATGAACAGCTCCACAACAAAGGATTTCTCATTCTTCACTGGTGATGGGGCTTCAATCATCTCATAGAAACACTAGATTACAGTTTCTAGTTCAATATCCAATCAGTAATATCACAGGCGCCTTTGCTTGAATCCACAAAATCATCTCCCCACTCTTAGTCCACAATTTAAAGGAATATTACAGTCTGTTACCACAAATCAAAGGAGATTTACAGCCTAGAACTAAGGCAACTTGTCATCTCTTCCACTTAAGAAGTCACTCTTCCTTTAATGACTTTGATATCTTTATATTGTCCCTTTATATATCTCCAATTTGGCCTTTCCTCTCTCTTTGAGAAGGGTTAGAGTTTGAAAAGTCTCAGTCTGTGTTAGGAAAGAGTTAACATTTCCTGCCCAGGCCTGCAGATGGTCCCGTGATCTCTGCTGGGCGGCAACTGTAAAAGTGTCCGAGCCACGCCCATGTAGAAAAGCTCAGAAGGCAGCAGTCAGGGTCTCAGTGGTTGAGTAGACTGATGGATGCCTTCCATCCTCCACCCCTGGGCCTCAGCTGAAGGCGGCTCGAACTTGGAGATGCTCCCAGGGGCCTGGGAAGGGGCTGGGGGAGGGAACATCTCTCCCCAGCCCGGCCGGTAGCACAGGCAGGCCTTAGGATCGGCTGGGTGTTAACAGCCGTGATTTCCCCGTCCCTACCAGCAGTTGCCGGCTCAGGGGCCTGGCTCAGCTCCCCCAGGGCCAGCCCCATCCCAGCCCCCCATCCCAGCCCTGGAGCAGTGGGACCCAAGCCGGGCCCTGCTGCTGCCCAAACGGTGTTACCTGATGGCAGGCCCAGGGCGAAAGAGGGCGGCCTCACAAAATTCACCTGTATTTAAAGCCATGTGTCCCAGAGGTGTATACTTGTGTCCCACTGGCCAATCTGGCTGTCAGTTTTAAAGAAAATCACTAATTGTTTTTTTACCATTCATGCCAAGCCAATACAAAAGGCATTCCTCCTACGCAGGGAACTGTGGAGTCCATCCTCACCAGCAGTCTCCAAACCTTGCAGTAAATATGTTTATTTTTCTGGCATTAAAAGTAATGCACAATGGCAGTAAAAGAGGTTTAGGAGAAAAATACCATGGCACTCAAAGGAGTCCATCAGTTCTTTTTTGAGGGTGAAGTAATCTTCTTGCCACTCTACAACATTCATTTCCAGTCACTAGCTAATTGGCTGAATATAAAACTGTTTGGGTAAATGGAGTCTTGGAGCAGGAGAGAAACTATGGCAGGAGACAGTAAAAGGGTTTCATTTTGGCTTAGATATGGAGTGGAAGAGAGAGTGAGGAAGAGGTGGGGAGATAAGTGTATGGAGTAAATTGTGCGCAGTTACATAGCTCTGAAATTTGTCAGGTTTCCAAGTTCCTTGGTAGACAGCCACAAGGCAGAATACCTATGGGAGCTTGAGGCCAGCAATAAATGTAATCTAGACCAACAAGAATAACAGAGAAACTAAATTTCTCTGTTTAATCAGCCAACAGGAGCCAACTGTTTATTTGGAACCTTAATTAAAAATATCTTTAAATGTTCCCAATATCCATGGAAATTATTTCTTTTATTTTATGCATGTATTTAAAGGTTTCTTAAATTTTTTTCTTTTCCTGACATGTTTGTTGACTTGCTCACAGTTGCAATGAATATCCTGAATGAATCTTCCAATAATTTGTGTAAGCAGGAAGTTTTCTCCATGGCCATACACACTGGCATGGAATCAATTCTTATATAAGCCAATCTCAATAATCACTCTATTTTATTTATTTAGGGCTATATTCACAATATATGAGGATAATACCTTATTTTATTCCCATTCTTTTGGATGCCAGACTGAACGATAGAGATACAGCCTTTCTCAAATCACAGAATTTGCACTAGTTTCTTCAAAGACTGGATAAATTTTGTTAAAGTCAAAATTGTCCTTTTCTTCTACACGTGTTCTTTATATCAGACTACATATGTAATAAGAAAATAATAATAATAATAAATCAGCATTACATGGTAGTGGGAAACTTGAAAAATATGTTTTTTTCATTATAAGACACTTTTATTTCCCAAAAAATTCTTATGAAAAGTCCCAATAAGTCAGTAAAACTCAAATTTACTATTTATAGGTTTCTTTGATAAAAGAAAGTAAAAACCTTCATTGCATTCGTCTGCAATGTTCATCTCTGAAATGTAGCACAACCTTGCATTAGGTTTGACATGTAATGTAGCATTACATCTGTTACATAATGCAACATGACTGGTAGTGCTCAGCATAAGAGGTCAGAGTTGTTGAATCAGCCAGAGCTTTCATTAAAGGGCCTATTTCAGCTGAAAGGAGTGGAGAGGTGGGAATCTGTTTGGAGTTTCTTTTCTGAAGGTTGTCATATCCAGAGGAGCAATCAGACAGCAGGGACGTAAGTTTCTTAGAATAACCAAAAAGTGTTTTGACAGAGATGCTTTTTGACACCAATGGACATAGGCGGGACAGTCAGCACTGCAATTTACAGCAGTTTTAAGTATGAAGTTATGTACCACCCATTTAAAAAAAATTCCTTTTTTTAAGTCAACTTATGTATTCTACAATATAGTGTTAAATGCAACCTTTCCTTTAAATAGTTTTGTTTGTTTGTTTGTTTTTCAGAGATGTAGTGCAATCCAGTGTCTCTGTCAAAGTAAGCAGAAAGCTCCTTCTCCTAAGACAGTATTTCCCATATGGGTAAAGATTTTTCATCCATTCACTTACAGTCTTCACTTCACTTGTCACTGGATTTTTAACTACTTCCATTGCAGGTGGTGACTGCTGGTATCTGGGGCTTGTTTCCAGTTTGTGTGTGAAAGTCCATTTTGGAAGAAGTGCAAGAATAGTGGAAGCCTCTCTGGAGCACTTCTTCCCCCCGCAGTCACCTAGTCTTCCTTGGAGAGAAGAGTGTTTAGGTACTTCAAGCAGAGAAGCAGTGGGAAAGAGAGAACAAACAAGAGCCAGCAAGAGAGATCAAGGCGCTGAAAATCTACAGATGAGCAGAGAGCAGATGCAAGAAGGAACAGAGAGCAGAAAGCCAGGCTTCACTGGGGGGAGAAAGAGAAAATCCGCTGAGACCTGTGCAAAACTTCTTGCAGCTCAAGAAGCTGCTGATGGCCCACTAAACTGATTTCACAGTCCCACCTGCAAAGGTAACATGATAATGAGTCACAGAACTGGACCTTCTTTATTTCCCTCTACTCTACTCTTGTTACTTTGATTTTTTTTCCTATGCGTCTCCCTTTTGTAGCTCTTTTTAAAGAACAGATGAAGCCATATACACCTCAAAGCTCTGGCTGACTCAGGGACCTGTCACAAAAAACAGTATTGCTTCCACATTTTGCACATTACCACTTTTATAATTCTTACATTAGTAAAAAGAAAAGTCTACATCAATGTAGTGGTTAGGCTAAATTTAGAAAGATATGCTTTCATTTTTGTGATTGTTTTTTTCTTTCTGAAATGCACAGGGCAGACAGGCTAACCTTATAAGGTTTAGATTATCTATACAGGTATTTCTGATTTTCAGGTTTTGAATGAAGCTTGACGAATTGAAGTATGTTGCATATTGGAATTTTTTGTTGATACTATGGAATCTTTAACTTCTGTGTTAAATAGGCTTTTTATTTCTAACATTTCAAGACTGAATAAAGAAAATGTGTGTAGGAAAGTGTTTGTTTATTTTGGGAGGGAATACTGGAATAAGAATGACACTTCAAACTGATTAGTACATGAAATTCACCATGTTTCTGAGCACTTCACTGATTCTTTTTTTTCTACACTTTGAAGTCAGAATCAATAGCTATTATAATTTCATACATGGAACAAAAATAGAAGGTTTAGATTTCCAGAGGTACAATGAACAGTAAATATATGTTGAAAGAAATGCATGGTTTCTCTCTTATTTCTCAGGGGGGAAAGAAAAGGTTTAATCAACAACATTCACACTGTTGAAAACTTAGAGGTTCTCCTTGTGCCACAGTAAGTTCACTAAAATTCTGAGAAGAGCAGAATTTGACACGCTGCATTTTGTATCAACTACTATTTACACCGTTTCCCTTTCAGTACAGTGGCACTATGAAGACACTTCCTTTGGCTTGTGTAAGGGTTTTGTCATCTAACTCTGTGTAGAGTTACTAAGAGGAACAGAGAAATGTATCTTGAGGAACAAAACACTCAAAGATAGGTCTTTGTCCCTTTTCTACGTTTCTTGAATGTCACGTGAGAATTTACATATTCTTACCTTCAAGAAAATAGAAAAGAAATTGCTGACCTGCAATCCTTACCTTGTTTGCAAAGTTTAGAAGAGTTTCTTGCCAGTATAATCCAGCAGATTTGTAATAACAGTAGTACTCTGCTGAAGTTTTCTTCGGTGCCCTTGTTGAGCTGATGCGTCTTGCTGCTGTCACAAGTCCTTGCTTGTCAGTCAAATTGCCTACCATAGTCTGGCATCACTATTTATAGCTGAAGGAGTGTCTGGTGTTTTGCATGAGGTATTACATTAGCACAAATTATTGCTAGTGAGTGGTGACATTCACCTTGGATATGCCACATCATGATGTCATTTGCTATCCAAGGTACATGCAGTCTGTCAGATGAAGTCAGTTAGCATCTGGTGAGCCAAGAAAGGTGGAAAATTCCAAATCCTAATATGCCAAACTAATGTCCAATCAAAATTTAAACTGAAGCAAATCCAGTTTGTTTCCTGACATTTTGAAAAGTTTCATTAATCCTTCATCTCTTGTGCCATATTTTAAATTATGTGTAAAAGCCCTAGACTCCATTTTAAGTAAGAAATAGTTCAACATTTAAAAAGAACAACTTAAGAGTGTATAAATAAATGAATGAAAAGTATATCAGTTTATGAACATCTAATACAGAATAGCTTCTGCAGAAACTACCATTGTAGTTTTTACTCTCAGGGAAAATTTTGCTTCTTCTCTAAACTTTCACTGAGGAAGAAAAATAAGTAACTCAAGTGGAGTAATGTTTTAAAATGCTGCATTGGCAATTCTGTGAGAACTGGTAATATCAATGGTATTTGGCTGAAGTTCTTCGCTCACTGAGTGTAAAGCAGTCAGTAGTTGGATTTCTAATCAATTTTCATTTGGTGTGGACTTTTTATTGCTAGTGTTTTTGCTTTTTGTTTTAGATATATTAGGGAGAATCCATTCAGTGTTTGCCTGATGCTATTGTAAATACAGTTCAGAAAAATTTCTCTTCAGTATTCATTGGGCTTAATATGGACAAATCCCTCACTATAAACTATTGTACAAAACAAGCTTTGTGATATTAAACATTTTGGATAACTTTTTATTTCCTGTTATAGTACATTTATTTTATTGCATTTATACTTTTAAGTTGCTGATAGAGTCAAATAAAATATCTTGAAGTTTTACAAAAAAAGATAATTAATGCTTTTATCAAGCTGTATCTAACAACAACAAATTTACATCTCTATATCAGTTACTAACACTAACTGCGTTCCTTTCCTGAGAGCTTTAACAGAGAAACTGAGATGAATGAATGTGTAGATCAGATTTCCCTTTTGACTTTTCTTCCATGTGAGTCTTCCATTTAAAATCTGAGATACAGGACAAGATGATGAGTAATCTTATGATGTGGATTGTATCTATTAAATAAAAGTAATTTCTTACTGCAGCTCTAATCTATTTTTAATGCTATAATACAATTATTCTATTTGATTTTATGTGTTTTTATTCTGATTTCTCAGATGTATCTTTCCTACAGAATATGAAGGTCATCCAACATAGAAATTAGTTGGGTTTGTGTTTTTTGTATTTTTGGTTTGTTGGTTGGTTTTATTTAGATTTCTAAGGACCCCAAAACACTTGCATCCCTTCCACAAAGACAGATTTCAAAGACACTTGGCTGTCTTTTCAATCTTCTCCTGTTGTTTTTCTAGTACTTAGTTTCTATAGTAACTTTTTCCCTTGTACATATATTTAAGTAATTGTCCATTAGTATATTAAGCACAAAAGTATTGATCCAAATTAAAGCTGACACAATACTTCAACAACAGATGAATGAAAAGTCCATCTGTGCAAGTGGGAATTTTTGAAGGCATGAAAACCTGAAATCCCTCTTTTCCAGAAATATAAACTTGCTGAGCTGGGGTAATGTGTGAAGTGCAATACAGTAATTAAACTGTATCGGAATGTTATACCTGACGGCTAGAAGACAAAATAAGTGCGCAAAAGCTTTCAAAGAGAAAGCATAAGAGGAAAGGGAGGAAAATACAGCAAGCACTATGGTATTTATCTTGCAATGGAGAAGTGAAGGTGTTCTCTCTGAAACTGTTTTACAGAGGTCTGAAGTGTCAGTGTTTCAATGTGTAGCATTGGGAATTACTGTTCAGTTTCTCTAGCTTCTAAAACTTACCCTTTTTACCATACAGGTACAAGGACTTATAGACAGCTCCTTAGAAAGGCTCTCCAGCTCTCAGAGATGCACTTCAGCTCTGATTCTGTTATGATATTTCTCCAGATCTTCAGATTTTTTGACATCAAATGATTTACCCAGAAGCCCTAGTGGGTGTTACTATCCCGAATAAGCTGTGAAAGTGTCCTCAACTATGCACAATCTTTGAAAAAAATATACTCTCCTTTTGATGATAAACCTCTGTCATACTATTCAAAAGTGTTAGCAGCAGCATTGAGACTGTTTTAGCAGAGCTTTGAAATGAGAAAAGCTTTAGCTTTTGTTCATTCCAGGAGGCCCCAGAACTTCATAACTTGGGTGCACATTATTAAATATGTTTACGAGAGCACAGAAAGAATTATGTCAAACAAGATCATTCATTGAACTGAGAAATGTTAAACCTCATCATGAATAAGTAAAACAAACGGATGTCCAGGGCTCTGAATGTATCAGTAGCTCTGACTGTTCCTTTTCAGTGCTTGCAGCTCCCTCCAACCCTGCAATCACACATCCAGGGGAGCCATCTGCCCTCATGGTGCCCTGACAAATGAAAAGGCAAGTGTCAATGATTTATATATCACAGCCTTAAAAGCAGAAGGTCACTATCAGATATGTGGGAAAATCAGGCATGCTATGTTTACAAAGGACCAATCATCAGAAAGAATTGATAAACTGATCAAAAATGCAGTGCCCTTACATCCTGGATGAATGAAAAAAAAATTCTCCAGATATTTTTCCTTTTCTTCAGTTTTGTTATTTACTGCAGAAACTTTCTTTGCCCTCCTGAGTTACTACTGAGTCTGTGGCCCATTCTGTGTTGCTAAGGAAATCTTTCCACCATCTCTAAGCTCAGCAATGAGGTCTGCCATGTGTGATGGATGAGCTTATAGCTCCTTCTTCAGAATCTCTGTCCCACTTCATTTCCACAAGCCTTTCTAGAGGTGCACTTCAGCTGAGGATACTCTATTCTCCTCCAGTAACTGTCCACAAATTCCCTCTTCCCTCAGCTCTTCTAAATCTAACCCATGGGGCTGCATCCCACACTCATAATTCTTTTCCCCTGAGGCTCAGCCATACTCTAAAAATTGTGAACTGACAGTGTAGTAGAATGATACAATTCTACCATTTGTTGCAATGTGTTTGACAAAAGGGATGTTACTTACTACCAGATAAGACAATCTGACTCACAGAGAAACAGGATTTTTTTTTTTTAATACTTCTAACAAACTCTTTTTCCTATGCCTCTATATCATCAGGCCATTTTTCCATGCTCAGTAGGTCTGATCATTGAAAGCCCCCAGAGCTCCTTCCAAGACTATGATTTCCAAACAGCCCAGGATTTGGCAAAGGGCGTGGTGAAACAGGCATCACTGCTGCAGCTATAAATCACACGCCTGCATGTGATTCTCTTCTGTGACTGTCCTGAAAATATTTATGCTCTGTATAGCATTTATATCTGAAGGAATGCAGGATTTCCTATCCTACTTCCTATTTCTATCTCATTATTGAAATAGTTATTTTATTACACTCTTTTCTGTCATGAGTTATTTTATTACACTCTTTTCTGTCATGCCATTCTTTATCAAGATCTAGAGAGAAGCCTGCACCACCCACCATCCTCCCTCCACCCCGGTGCATGCCACCTGTGAAGCAGCAAGAATTAAGGAAGACTAAAACCAGGAATATTGTGTATATTAGGAAGAGGCTGAGCTTCAGTGAGACAAATCAGGGGGAAATAAAAAAGTTTGCATTTATGTTTGTAACTGATTTATTTCTCAGGTTTCCTTCAGCTCCTACCTCTTTAAGCTGTCTTTAAAGCAAAGGCTTAGACAACCATATCTCTTTAGGTGAATATCTTCACCAGCAAATCTTTCCTATCTTTTCCATTTTCATTTCCTGTTTTCACTCTTTACTTTTCAAGGACTTAGCTTTCTTTTCTAGGGTCTTGACTAAGCATATATCTGAACAATTTTATTGTAGAATACATCGATCTGAAATAAACAATTGAAATTTGTATGTTGTGACCCTGGCTCAAAACAGGTGTATGTATTAAAACCAGACAGATCAGTTTTATAAATGGGTGAAATTCAGGTCCCTTATCAGACCTAAAAGCAAATGTTGAATATAAGACATCGATTACTGACAATTAATAAGAGATTCCTTCCAAAGTTTTGAAGAGTGATGTTTCAAACTAATTTGAATTCCTACTCTACCACTATATTGCAAGAGTGATGAAGCAGATATTTTCCTGTTCAGGTGGAAAGTTGAATTTGAAATCTCTATGAGCAGAGAATATTGGTGTCCTGAGAGAATATGAATCACTGCTTTCATGGCAGCCATGCTGCACAATATCATAATGCATATGATTATAGAAATCCATACTTCCAATTTTTGGAATTAATCCATTTACTTCAAATTTGAGTTTAATGAAATAACCATTCTTACAAAAAAATCTCTCTCTTTTTAATGGTCCAAAGACACTGATATAATAGCAAAGAGATTGGATGTAGAGACATTAATGGCATGAACATCCCAGGCTAAATTCATCAGTAAATTCTACTATAAATATCTAACACATAGTAATGCAGATGGTGCTTATTACAAATGGCCCCTGAAGGGGAACAGGTTCTTGTTAATAGTGCCGTTGGGATGGGTTAGAGTGAGACAATGGTGAATGACCAGTGTTCATACGGAGGTAGATAGATAGATAGATAGATAGATAGATATGTAGGCTTTATTCTAGAACAATTTGGCTGCAATGGAAAGACAGTATGTAGACATCATTTTAGTTATTATCTATAGAAAGGCAACAATATAAATGTACAAAGATATCACTTTAAAAAATACGTAAGCAAAAAAAAGGATAAGAGTAGATAATGGGGAAGAAAGATTTTGCCACCCATGAATCTAGTGACAAGACTTGATTATAATAAATTAGTTGTCCATTGATCAAAGTGATGATCTCAGTCTTGGTCTATCTGATGTGGGGAAAGCCCATGAAACATAGAGTTCAGTTGGGGATGTCCAGGTACTTCCCCTGAAGGAGGAGTTTTACACTGCCTGATGTAACACTGTGGCTCACATGAAGTTCTCTGGTGGAAGGCCCTAGAAATGAGTCTGAGGCCACTTCAAGGGTCTTTGATGGTTTATTAACCCTTCTAAGACATGTCAGTTTAGTTGGTGCAATTACCATTTCTGAAGGGATTAATACTTTCAGGCCTAATGTGAGTGTTCTGATACTTCCCCAGGGGGTAAAGTTTAAGACTAAGCCAAGTTCTGTCAAGCAGGGCATTGGCATTATTTCGCCTCATAAAACTGGCTTCTTCTCAGCCTACTGGTTTGTCTGGCTCAAAACCCAGTTTGTAGCCTCCAGTGGTGGATGTTCACCTCCTCTGCCCCTGGGCTGTTCCCTTGCACCTTGTCAGCAAAGTACTTGACACTTTTGCAGATGGACCATAGTTTAAGTCATTAACCATTAACATTTCAGTCTCTCTTAGCGCTCAAAAGCAGGCAAGCTAGCTGGCAACTCCTTACTCTGTGCAGGATAGGATGGGACAGTAAGAAGTACAGTCAGAACTTCCTGCTTCTGAGATGTGTTCTTCAGGCACTTCTGCCTATAATTTCTCCATCTTAGGTTTGGGCCCATTCTTTCCCTGGACCTGCCAATGGAACAAAATATTCATGAAAAATTTTGACTTTTATATCAGCCATATGTTTTCCAGAGCCTCACAGGCTGTGAATATTAAAAAAAAAAAACCAAAAAAAACCAAAAAAACAAAACAAACCACTTGTCTAAGAGAGAGAGAAGATGAAAAGAATATTTGAAGATGTTATTTGAATAGTTTTTCAATTACTGTTACTCAATCAGATGTACTAGAAACTAAAAATTACATTGACAAGATGAGCTTGCACTATCAGTATATACAGCTGCATGAGGAAGGGAAAAGTAATCAGAATAAAACATGCACAAAATTGAAATGACAATCTGATACTGTTGAAAAGATCATTATATTTGATAAGGATCATTTGATGAGATACAGGCCAAATTCAGCCCCAGAGTAAACAAGTGGAATGGACAGAGGCTGGAAAAGAAACAACAGAATCTTTTATTTCCTTCTTATTTTGTGGCAAGAAATAGGACATGCACTGCAGTTACAGCTCTGTATTGAATGTATGGAAAATAAGAAAGTAATTTTGTCTCTCTCAAAGGCTCGAGAAAGCATGCAACTAACTGAGAATATTTCACATTTCATTTAAACTTCTCACAATATCCTAGCAAAATTTAGTTTCCTACCTAATGTTATTTTTTTCTGCCTCCTATTATAATTATTATTAAGGTATTTTGGTCTGTTTCAAAACGTTGCATTAAAAGTTCCGTATTGTGCTTACTGCCTGTTCATTGGAGTGCTTTGGACAGATGGCATGCATATCTCATAAAATCTCCTGCAAGGTAACATGTGGAAAAGACTGTTGATCTCTTCATGCAAGAGAGCAGAAAGAATTTCCAGCTGTCAAGAGTACAAATTAGTAATAGAATTAATTGAAATTATATAGGTGAGTTCTTTCTTTCCTCTGCCTTTTTTCCCCACCTGTGACTTGTCCTCTCTGTAGTTCAGATGCACACTGTTGGGGGTTAGATTTGTTTTTTTTTCCTTATAGAATTTTTTCCCATAAAGTCACTAGGAGGCTAATTGCTGGGTGCTTATGGGTGCTTGACCAGAACAATACAAGTGGCCAGAGGAAAAGTGTAGCACCAGGCTACACCCTTTTTTGGCCTCTGAGAGTTTTTTCTCTTCGAGGGAAAAAAAAAAAGATGCCGCAAGGTTTTGGGAGGTAAAGGGCTGGCATGGGGACAGCTTCGCTCTCTTGCTCTTGGNTACAATCTGGCTCTGTGCAACAATTTGGGGAGGGAGAGGTACAAGTTCACATACTTCTCAATCAGCTACATTCAGTAGTGAAAGAATTGTGAAGCACATCCACTGTGGATCTAGATTAGGAGAAATTACAGAACAAAAAGGCAAAGTATACTTTCCTCTCAAGGATGTTTATTCCCTGTTGTCAATTTATTCGTGATCTGAATTAATGTTCAATGCTCCAAAATATCTGAGGAGAGTTTGTTTTAATGAGACCTCCACTTGAGCTGCCTCTGTTTTCAAAATCCTTAACCTTAAGGTTTAGTCCCATCACTATCTATACACACTTCAGTTTTCAGTTCTTAGTTGTGACTTGCTATGGAACAGCAGTTTGTAGAATTGTCTCTCCACTTGTCCTGATTTAAAGCAAAATCCCAAGAGAATTTTTTAAATAGAATATCCTCTGTTTATTCTAGCAGACTCTGTAGGAATGTTGTTTTGTTTCAAGTGAATTTAAATTGTAAACCCCAGGAGGTCACTATTTATTTGAATTCTTTTAGGATTGATTTCAGGGAAGAAAGAGTAATCTCAAACCTCATTCAATAAACTAATATATTTCATTTGTACACTGTACAATATTTCATTTGTACTCACAGGAACCTCTACATATAGAGAGCTTAGAGAAGCTATAACTATGTACAGTATTTTATACACAGAAAATTATTTTGTGCAGAGCGAGTATGTTAATTTCTGTTTAAACTGCACAATCAAAAAGAAACCAAGTTTCTCAGTTCTTGCAAGTTTATGCAAAAATCAATTTTTTTTTCCTTGAAATATTTGAGGAAGACTTCTACAGAATAGAAAAAAAGCTTTCATAAGAGGTTAGGAGAGGTTAGGTTAGGTTCATGCTCAGGCAGCTATCATAAGCTGTCTCTGGCCTATGTCCCTTAACTTCTCCAGGACTTCTTAGATCAAAACACCAGTACTCAGCAAAATAAGACATCTTTTAGATAAAAGTATTTTGAATAAAAATCTTTTTGTTAATGAGTATCAGCAAATATTTACTTTTTTGTGAAATACTATGTTATTTCTCAGTATTCGTTCCCTCCTATAGCTTCAATTTTCTCCAAGTTCTTCAGACCAAATCCAGTCTGAATACCCATAGAATTAATGTACTTGTTCACAGGTGACATCCATTCATGTCTAAGGACATTAAAAGAACATTTCAGATGACCTAAATAATGCCATAAAACAGAGCCTGCCCTAAAACTAGTAAACAGGAAGCAGCAACAAGAACTTAGAAAGAAGTCCTTTATTATAGCATTTCCTTTATTTTTCCTGCTTTTGCCAGCCAAGTTTCCTGATGTTGTTCTCTGAATTGAGGCTATCACCTATTATTACTTTCATGAACACAGGAGAAAGAATGAATTTTCCAGAGTTAAACTGAAAAGAATAATCTTTTAACATCTCCCTCCAGGAAGCTTATTTTTTATTTGAACCAAGGGACCAGCAAAGTTACTAGCAATGATGGTTTTGATAAAAACTATTTTTTGTATCTGTTTTTAGTTGTAATTAAATTATAGGAATCACTTCTTAACTCAAACATTTATAGGTATTTAATTAGTCTTAGCACGCAGAAATTTGCTCACATAGATTTCCTGGAAACATAACTGGACTTTTTGGGAAATTTACAAAATATATATAATTTTATTTAATATTTAGCCATCAAAATATGAGTTTATAAGGAGACAAAAGTTATTAACATTCTCACTTTCACTGAGAAAGACAGAAAGAGATGTCTCCAAATTGTTGATATGAAGTGCCTTCTGCACAGTTTAAGATCTGTCTGTGAAGCAGACATTTTGCAATTCATTAAGTAATCCTTGTCACCTCTGGAGATGAAGATGACATCTTCCTTCTATTAGGCATCAGATCAGTCACTACATCACTCAGTGGTGGATTTTTTTGTTTTGTTTTGCAGCACTAGTCTCTACCAATATCTCTACCAATATCAAAACAATTTTCCTCAAATAAGATTCTATTTGACCTGTTTGTGATTACTGGATGTGTAAAAATTTAGAGAATGTTGGCTATTTTAATATTGATGTTATTATGAGAAAGGTTACATCTTCATGAGTTGGTGGATTTATTTAAAATTTTTAATGTGTTATGTTAGGTCTGACTTGCCATTATAACTACACTTTAGGCATTTCCCATCAATTATGGAAGGAGCTGTTATTAAACAGGCAATCAGTGAAAACATTGTTGTCTGTATGAGTTAGATAGATATCCTCCTCCACTAATGTCTCTACAAATCTAAGTGAGGTCCAAAGAGTCAGCAGAATTTCTGTTTTTTCTGCAGTTGGACATTTAATAAAAACAGTGGCTGAAATCTTGGTCTTGAATTAGACAGGTTTCTCTTGCTTAAGAATAGCATTGACTGCAACTTATCGTGTGTTTCACCAATGAAGTGTAAAACTTTAACGTGTTGCATGAAAAAATTGTTTTCTTTTTTGGAACTATCCTTAGGTCATGTTTCGTGGAAAATCTACTTCAATCTGAATCTACCAGGATTCTTGTGTAGGAGGTGTTGGGAAACTTGAAAACGTTTCCATAGATACAAAGCACAGACATTGCAGCAGCATTCAGCCAGGCCATGAAAGTGTTGAGATGTTTTTCATTACCAGCACTGGGCTGTAGAATTGTACTAAAGTGGCTTTTGTCCAATTTGTTATTCCCCAGAATATGTCAGCTGGTAAAAAAAGACCGTTCCACTGGCATCAGTGGACGTACATGAGCTTATGAACTTTAATGATATTTCTAGATAACGCTGTAAGGTAAGAGAGTGCATCTGCCTAAGCTCATATTTAGCTAATCTGCAAAACTTTATTTAGTTATCTGCAATGTGTTTTCTAGATGATATCATCAATGATATTTCTATATCTGTGATGTGTTTTAGCATTTTGGATGGCTGAGTTTAATACTGTTCAAATTTAGTACAGAGCTACTTACAGAAAAGAAAACAAAAATAAATGTAAATTTAAGATAGCTTATTTTTCTGGGAAAAATCTACTTTTTACTTTATTTTATCTGTCTTTTGCACTTGCTGCCAACAGTTGCACTAAGCTCCATTTTTTTCCTGATTTATTTTCATGTTTACTACTCTTCTACCGCCTCTCTATTTCTTACACATACTCTTTTATCCATTCTTTATATCCATGTAATTTATAAATAGACTGCAGACTATTACCTTTTCCTCTGATATGTCCCTGTGAAGACCATAGGGACTTCCCTGAAATGAAATACAAAGGCTTGATATTAAAGTTCATAATTGTTGTTGTTATTTAATAGCTCCGTACTTTTGAGAAAGGGGGAAAGAAGTAGCTGAGATCTTCCCCCAGAATTCAATGTTCTCAAGATAAAAAGGATAAATGGAATGAGCCCTGGCTCCCAGGCCTGCCCTGCCCTATGCAGGGAGCCCCTTACCTTCCTGGTGCCTGACCCCAGGGAGCTGCTGTCTCCTATGGCACTACTGTCATCTGGCTGAACCTAAAGAAGGAATGTGAAGTTATTTCCATTTTGCAAGCAAGGGATGGAGTTTTACCAAAGATCAAGTTTTTATTGATATTTACAAGCAGTTAAATTCCAATTAAAATTTTTGAGAATCATGTGTTTCCTTCAAAGCAGTTTCAAGAGTGGATTGTTAAGGTTGGTTGGTTGTAGTTTTGTTTCAGTTTTTTTTCCTGATATTTCTAGAACTATTAGCTTGGTATTATCCTGAATTCAACCTTTCTACCCCAGTTGTAAAATAAGGTACAAGAGATGGGCTGAAAAAAGAAATACCATCTAATTCAAATGTAGTTTTAAGAAAAATGCATGCTGATAACAAAATTTTTTTTCTTGGGACTGGAAAATCACTGGTTAAGAGTTCGTGTACATAAAAGGGCCACTCTCCTGAAATTTTTTCTTCAAGAGTATCAAGCAAGTGAAAAAGACTAGCAGAGCACAGCAAGATTAAAACATGGGCCAGTGAACAGAAAGTTGATTATAATGTCAATAATGGTGTATTCAGTAATTTTTGTGGCCAAATGTCTTCAGTACTTGTAAAAAAAAAAAGATGAGGGGGAAAAAAAGCATGGAACAATTCACACTGTTTATTTTGCAAAGAGGATGTAGTAATTAACATACTGTAATGTGCATGTGTCCGTGAATTTTTGCTGTACAGCTTTATGTCTGGAACTCTCGGTCCTGTTTCTGTCAAGTCAGGCAATACTGCCAATATATTAAGCTCTGAAAAAAGAAATAAAACAGGATTATATGGGCAAAATACACACACAGTGATTTTTATATTGATTAACTTATTGCTAGTAACTCCTGAAGTAAAACAGCTGTGCTGAAATTTTTATAATATGGTAGGTATTTTAATCAGATCAGTAATTAGGAATTTTCACAGCAGGGAAAGACTGGCTTTTCAAAGATTTTATATAGATTTTAAACTCTCTTGGCAAGAGGCATTAGAATTTTGTTCTCTACCTATATATGCTAAGATCTAAACCATTATATTTCCTGTTGTGTTTTGTGAGTCTAATTATAACTCCTTGTTCTATGTGGCTGTTGCTTAGTCTTTTGCTTTCACTACACTTCTACTCAGTACATGAAAGAATGTATACCATAAGGAATAGAGAATCACCAGTGCCTGAGCTGGAATGAAAACTACAGGTGAAAAAAAATCCCAGACAAGGTTCTTTGAAAATGGAGAATGTGATTTAATGAGGACAAAGATGTCCTTGTCTGAGTAACCAACAAAAATTTCTTTTGCTCAAAGATTATTTGTTTATAATTAAACTCTGCAAAGTAAGAAAAATATTGCAAGCAACAGCGTTCTTCATTCTCAATGGAAAATAAAAAGGAAAAAAAAAAGAGAAAATCTCATCCTTTTCAAGTTGGGAATGTGTTTTCAGGGCTACATCATGGCAAAGTTTAATCCAAAATTTTTCACTGGTCCATGTGGAAATCTGTTCATGTGGTCTCCATCCCCAACTACAATACCATCTCTGGTTTAATCACCATTAACTGTCTACCTTCTTCAGGCCATCATTCATGGTGCTTGAACAATGCTATGTGATGTGATTTTTTTGTGTGAAAAGCTGCAGTTGGACTTTGCTAGGTGTTTAGTGCATAAGCCTAAAAAGAGGCATCTGGTGACCCAGGAATAACCCAGTCTTAAGCTTTTGCCTCATGCAGGTTTAAACCTCTGCACACCAGTATTGATTTTACTTAGGACAAGTTCTACCTAAAATTAGGCATAGAGATAATCTTTAAGTTTTTATGCCAAGAAGGGCCTATGTTCTCTCTGTTTTTCATCCAACAGTACCTCTATTTGGACACTATTCTGAACTCAACATGCAACCTTGTAGCAGGTACATTTTTGGATTCTCAGTGCAAAAGAGGTAACACACTAATTTTGTCAGTATATGAGAATAGTACCCCCATGGGTATTTAATCTAGAAATGCCAATATGTATTGATTATTACCCTAACATATCTCAATCCAAGGAAATTTGTTTTTGTTCATGGAACATGGAAGTTCAAATATTTTGTCTGAGGAAGGGCAGCAGGCAATAAAATAAATGGAAAAAAAATATTTCTTTTGTTTCAGTAATCCTAACTCTTTTACTCCTGTAGAACTCAATAAAATACACAGGAACCAACTGAGTTCAAAAATCAAGGGGGTGGCATTGCCAGACTGGAAGACTGCATAGATTTCCCTCTTAGAGAAATAGAATTCTTCTTCTGACTTAATTGACACTTTTCTAATCTCCAAAGCATAGGTGAAGTGCATTTGTGGGAGATCCTAGCTCTCTGGTAGGCTGGTTTGATGAAAACTCTGTACTTACCTGTGCAGTTGGGATAGCCTCACAAAAAGACAGGACGAGGCTCCCTTACTTATCAAAAGAAGTTTTAAAGATGTTTTGACATTTTAATTAGTAGATTTCTAGATAGGATGTTTCATTGTCCGTCATAAAAAGATTATTGGATTGGTTGCCCTCATTAACTAACATTAGCAGTTAAATTTGTACAGTGATATTAGTAAAGATTAGATGCCAAGTTCAGGCTCAATATTAGACATCAAGAGGGTTTCTATTTTTCTGGGTTATTTCTAAAGCACATCATGAGAAAGGAAAAGAAAATTTTCTAAAGTGACAAAGAAAGGCAACTGCATAAAAATTTGTACCTTTCCTTGCTAAAAAGCAGCACTGCATGTTTTCTTCTTTTCAGGTCAAAGGATGAGATTCTGAACAGACCAGAATTATTTTGTGGGTAATTTTATGTATCCAACTATCGTGAAAATCTATTTGTTCATGTTAACCGGAGTAGACATTTTATAGACAAGTAAATTTCATGGAGCATTGGATATATATTCAGGCTGAAAATTTCAGTCAACCATGAAATTAAAGAGAAAAGGGGTTCATTTAAATGAAACTTGGACAATTACAGATCTCATCCACCTCTTCAAATATATTTTCTTATCAAACCTTTAATCAGTTTTAATAATCCTTTTGATGTTGTATTTGTTGTGTGAACTTCACTCTGGAAAGATATTTGCCATACTTTTCTGGGAGTCAACCATCATGCAAGATTTTAATGGTGTGTACAGTCTGCCAAAATTCAGTAGGAGTTCAGCACATTGAACATATTCTTCACAAGGTCTCCTGACTAATATCATACTTCTATTTCTGAACAACTTCAAATGCTTGAAGAGGTCCTCAATGTTTATTTAAAGAAATAAGGGACAAGGTCTGTAAAAATTTCCAAAAAGGACTGTTTAAAGTTAGCCACAGAGGTCTGTAGTTCAGACATCTATAAAACTCACAATATTTTTGAAGATGGTTACGGTTCCCAAAATGTCAATAATTTCAATAGGAACTGCAGCTGATCTTCATACCATTTCCATGTGAGTGGTGCATAACAAGCTACTGTTAATCCAGACCAATTTCCTGACTACAGTTTTTTCAATCAAACTACTTGTTTGATTGAACGAGATCAAGACTCACTCATTGAGTAGAGCCAGGTTATCACAGGTACAAAATCAGGACAAGGGGTAGTCTTTATATGATTTTTTTTGTAACTTCTGATAATGCCTGGTTTTGGAACACTTGGAAAGGAGGACTTCTCCATAAGCTCCAAGGAGAGGAAAAAATGGCTTTGAGGATTGAACAGAAGTATTTATGAAGGTCCTACAATTCATTCTAATGCCAGCTGACAGCAGTCCATCTGTTTTCCCTGTCATCATAGCTCTAATAGGTCTGCCAAAACATAATAAATTCGGCTCCATATAAGATCCTCAATCTTAGCCTCCCAATGCCAAAGAATAATCAATTAACCTGGTCAAAAGTTGATAGAAAAACTCCTTTTTGAAGAAAAAAAGTGCTTTTTTAGTTTGATTGTGGCTGTTTTGTGTATTCCCCACACTGAAACAGGAGATGATATATAACTCATTCTATGTTACTGTAACTTTTAGGTACTATTAGTTACCTTACTGCAGTCTGTAGTCCTGTAGAGTATTTATAGATGTTTTAGTGTCTCTTAGTGGAGTCTTCTCACGTTTCACTTATGAATTTTATGCCCATTTCAATTCATGCTCAAAATAGGTTGTAGAATGTCTACATTCTTGCCCGTTGGAAGTCATATTCTTACCAGCCTTGTTAAATAAGAAATGTGGTTTTCTTTCTTCTTCTAAGTTCCTATATTGTGAGAGTTCAGCAGCCCTAAAAGCCTTTGTGTTTCCCTGCAACAGCCTTTTCTGAGAATTTCCAGTTCTTAAAATGAGAAACAACCAAGTGACATGACACTCTTCCTGTACTGCATGGTTTGTAGTTTGAATTGCTGCTTTTTTCTTACTCCTGTACAGGGCTCCTGAGTAACACTGAAGTATATTTCAGGAGACTATATAAGTGTAGGAACATACATTTGTCTCACTTCATCTTTGAATGGAGGAATTAATACAGTATTCAACATAAATCTGTCATTTTCTGTCTTTATAGAAGAGATGGCTCCAGATTGTTACATTTGGGAGGTGGAATATAGTCATTCTGGTGTGTATAAATATACATGTAGTTTGCTACTCATGGATGCCTTTGATTACAGCTACTGTGTGAAATGTAAGGCAGTCAAAATGAAGATGTAGACATTAACAATTCAATATTAGTGAAATATTTATCAAATCTATTGCTACTTTTCGTAAGTAATAAAATTTATAAGCAGTAATTTAAAATTGTTAATGCCTTTAAGGCTAGAAAAAAATTCAGAGAAAATGCTGAAGTTAAAATATCAGAGATCATCTGAAAGGAATTGAATATTTTTGTACAAAACAAGGTTAAAGTATAACATACAGAAAAGACAGTGATAACATTCATAAAAGATAAATATATTTATGAAAATTCTATCTGAAACTTTTTGTTATGAAGTTATGGATTTATAAGTTGGTGGTGAGCCCCACAAGCCACTGACATGGACCACTGATGACCATACAAGACTGTTTTTCATCTAGGTTTTTGTCTTTTCGGGGAGGGGTTTTCATACTTTAGTATCAAATTACTGGCCTCTTCAGCTCAAGGTGTATTCCGATTACCTTTGCTACCAAATTGAAGCACCAGCAGGATGAAGAACCCTCTGTGAAGTTGTCAATAGATGGTAACTTCATTATCAAAAATTAATGTTTTGTTATTTTCAGGTGTCTTTTACCATATGAAATTTATGAAATATATTTGTAAGACATAAAGATCAAATATCAAAATCTATTGATATGTGAAGAATTATTTAGAATTATCTACCTGTACATGCCTGTTTAAGTGCTATTTATATCTATAGATATTAACCAGGTAATTTTTTTTAAAAAAAGGTAAATATTCTCCACAAGCCCTACAAATTTTAATATACTAAAACAAAAACAAAGCATATTCATAACCTAGTGCTCTTTGCACCTCAGTAATTCTGTAGATATTTCCAATTTTCTCCCGCTGTCAGACATCTCATTAGGCATGCTCAATAATTTCAGAACATAGTTTTAAAGAAATTAAGGTATTCTCATACTTTAGACAATGCTACTAAGTGACTACCTGAACTTTCAGAATCATAACTATCTTGATGAAAAAGGCAGAAAAGCTTTGCCACTTAACGTATTCAGTAGAATAATATACAACACATTATGAGGTGCTATGATAATAGATAAAACACAAGATTTTTTCCTCAGATACATAGAACAGCATCTGACTATAAAGTACTACTGAACTTGGCAATGCTCCACTGAAATAAACCAAATCATGCTGATTTATGGTAATTGGGAAGTTGGCTAACAAATTCACTATATAAATTTTCTATACAATATTATCTAGGTTAATGTCATGTCTTTTAAGTGCAATTTCTTTCCCTTCTGATACTTTCTCCATGCTCTTATCAGTTGTACCACAAACTATAATGATTTAATTGTAGTATATAGAGAACAAAATATTTTTGAATATTAAAATTGCGAACCAAATCTGACGCATTATACTCATGATATTACTAGGTTTTGATATTAAATAAAAGGTAGGATTCCTGCAAATACACATTTTTTTAAATAGTTCTTATGTAAGAGTCAGATGTAACAGAGAAGTTCTCAAAGTCAAGGTAGCAGGTCTCAACATGGTTCATTTACATTAGGACAAAACTAGAGAAAATTTGCTTATTTCTTCCAATTTTTATATCTAAAGTGGTCACCCCACTTCAGTACATGTTTTTTCCCACTTATTAGAACTGCTGACATTGAATACCAGGGGCAGAAAATGAAATTAAAAAGCCCCATTGAGTCAGAACTTTAAGTGGGAGAAATCAAATTCTACAAGTCAGTGTACTTGGTTCTAAGATTTGTCCTCAAGTTTTTCAATTAACTTAGGTGTACTGATCAGCTGTCCATTAATTTATGCATACTGATCAATTAAATTATGTGCACTTGTCTGTACAGCAGCTGTGTTGATATTAAATAGGTTAAAAAAATGGGAAAGAAGACTCCTAATTGTTTCCCAAAAGAGGACTTTGGTTTTTCTTTGCATCAAATAACACTCCTAGATCAACCATCCTTGAGAGAAGAGCAATGTCATTTTTACTCTCTGATTGTCATTGAGTACCCAAAAGCTAGTCAGGCCCCTGCCTGTTAAAAATGACAACTGTGGTTTGAGTTTAATTAAGCAATTAAATTTTATTGCTTTGTAGTATTTGAAGCTATGAACAGCTGCTGAAACTGATTAAGCACTAAGGGGAAGCCTGAGGTGTTTGATCAGTCCAAAAAGTAATTTTATGCCAAGTAAGGAGCTAAGTGATAAAAATTATTCTTGTCATTATATATATAAAAAATCATAATATAAAAACAGTAAGATGAGTTGCTTCCAATTTGAGGTTTTAAAGACTGGGTCTAAAGTTTCTTTGCTGGACTGTTAGAGAGACCAGCACATAAATGTCTACATTTACTAGTCTCACTGATTCAATGGAAAATGGTGATATTTTTTCTTCACCAGTCAAACTGAGGCTTCTTTGAGACGCAAAATCCATTTCAGAAAGTGTTATACATTCCATATTTTGTCTTGAACATTGGGCACATTATTCTTGAGGAATAGTAAATCTGAAAAATGTCAGTTGTCCCCTGAAATCACAACTAGAATAATATCAAGTAATGCAATGACCAAGCTATGTTCAGAAGAAAAGACTGAAATAATCAATCGTGTACCTTACATTTTTCTGCTTCTTCCCAAGCAAGATACCCTGTGCAGCCATTAAAGAAAATGCAGACTCACAATATCCCCCCAAGGCATATATTTACTTTACAGAGTAAAGTATTTACTCTGCTATTTAAGAGTTTGAAAAACTGTGGCTAACAAATAATATATCTTTTGCCCAGGATAATTAAGTGTACCACATGTCTACTACTACGCCTGCATATGCTTTTATCTGAAGTGTTGTATTTTAAATATTGAACAATGCTACATTTCTGACTGAATCTGTGAAATGCTACGAATATGTGAAAAATTGGTTTCCATATATAATATATATTTTGCACGTGAATTTGTATGTTTAATGAAATGATTTGTGCATATGTTGAAGTCACAACTTAGGTATCTATTTTAGTCAAAAGAAGACTTTTTTTTTCAGAAGCAATTTTCATGAACAGATGGAATGAATGGAAAACAGCTCCAGCTCATGTCCGTGATAGCAAGGAATACTTTATTTCTCCTTACTGTGACTGGATGCATTTTTTTTTTTTAACCTCTCAAAGACCTGAGACATGCCTTTCTTTGCCAAACTGAACAAGTGAGTGAAATAGTTGCGTAGTCCTTGGCTCACATACTTTTGAGTTAGTTTTCATATCATTACCTTTTTCATGTTTTTAAAAGGTATATTCACTCACAAACTAGCTTGCATGCTGCACAGACAGAAGTCAATGTGCTCTGAATCAAGAGCTGGCTTCTTCCTAATCAATTTAATGTAATTAAATACTAATATGCTCTTTCTTTCACATTATCATTTTTATTTTGTGCATTTCTTTGATGTCTACAAGCTGAAGAAATTAGACACAACTATTTCAAACATATTGTTGTTGCTTACTTTGCTGCAGGCCTAGCAAGATGTCATGTGCTGTTCAATGATACCTAGAAACATGTTGAAATATTTTTTCCTCTGATCAAAAAAGGCAAGTTTCTCTTTTACATCCATGGTTTGCTGTCCCTGTAGATGTTAATTAGCAAAACTTCTGAGCTCTGTAGTCTGAATTGACTTAAATCTTTGCTCCATTTATGGTAGCATAACAGTGATAGTGTTTTTTATCCTTGCCAGGATGATTGAATTAAATTAACATGCTCTCTGTTTGATGTCTTAAATAACCTTATTTTTTCAACAATTCTTAAAATTCCTTTCAAAAATTTTCCAGTAGGGCAGTTGCCACTTAACATTGCGAACCAGCAGAAAATCCCAAAAACAAACAAACCAATCAAACAAACAAAACCAAAACCAAAACCAAAAAGCAAAAACAAAACCAAAAATGAAAACATACCAAAACCACAAACATAAACAAAATTTTAAAAAATTTAAAAACCTGAAGAGCCTTAATAAAGGTTGCTTACAGGAGAATGATCAAAAAAAGAAACAATAACAAAAACCTCAAGGAACTGTTAGAAAAGTACTTGAAGCATTGAAGGTAATAGTCATTAAAAATTAAATAGTTCCCTCTCATAATTATTATTCTTATTTAGCTGGACAAGAAAGCTATTTAAGAAGAGTATTTCTGCAGTCTTTTGATGATATGGGTGCTATTTAAGTGGCACATTGCTCTATGAAAGCAGGTTTTTTATTTACATGAAAAGACAGGGTAAACATTTGAATGCCAGTATGTTCAGCTTCAATCATATTTTAGTGTATTAAAAAAAAAAAAAAAAA
>WBMY01017405.1:1230211-1245026 GCA_013397315.1 Donacobius atricapilla
AGAGAAAGGGAGATAAAGACCCTGTCTCTGTCAAATCTAACCCAGGATTTAATCAGATATAGAAACAATATCAAATGTCTAAGACTGCTAGAATTGCTAATGCTTTGTGCTCTTTGCCTATACTTAGCTAGTTGTCCGGAGTTTTCATCCCCAAATACAAGATAGAGTACAAAGATGATGCTCACAGAAAGCAACTCTGGAGTTCATCCTAAATGTCATTCTCCTACATATTTGGATAATATATCTAGTGATAAATATATGTTGAGAGAAAACATAAAATAGGTTTGACTTCCCTAAGAGAGATATAGATTTTATTAAATCTTTGAAATTTTGATACTTTAAAAGCATATTGACCAGCTCCTACTGTGAATCAATCAAACATCTTTGTGGTCTTAGCTTGCTTTTTTTCCCTAGATGTTCCATTTGTCTTGCCTCCAGATGGTTTCATTCCACTCTTCTCTTGTCCTCTTTTTATCCCAACATTCTCATCTTACCTTTCCTGTCTACCTACCATTTTTCTCTCCATGCTTTCCATTTGTATATTACCCATCAATTCCATCATTATTCCTTTCTCATTTTCCACAATGAGCAAGACTACGGGGTTTTTTTTGTGCCAAACAAGGCATAGTTCTGTAGCACCAATGTAAAATGAACATAAAATAATAACTATTAAGTTTAAGCAGTAAGTAAACTTCTAGAGGACATCCTGTTTAAAATCTTCATCTGGGAGAGCAAAGGAGAAATACAAAATGCATGAAAGTTTGTCATAATGTGAAAATAAACACTTAGCCTTACAAAACAGCCCTCAATTAGTTTTGATTTATTGACAGAATCTAGAAGCAAGAATCTCCTCATGTCTTCAAACTGTACTTTTCTTGCCCAGATGTTTTCTCGTATTTCACTTCGTACAGTTTTTTCAGCAAATGAAGAGAAGGAGGATGGCAAATCCTTCTATATAAAACTGATAAATCTTCAGCAGGTCATCTTCAAAAGCGCTGAGGCAAAATGAAGGCCATGTTTCTTTCCTTTATATTGATCTAGCTACACTAATGGACTGTTGGCTCTGTACTTTGTAGTTTCACAGGGTTTAGTTGAAGTTGCTTTCTATCTACAGATAACTGCAGGTTGAGTAGCAAATGACAGTATTTTCCTCAACAATTTTCCATTTTCTGTTACAGGAGAATTTCTCCAAAGTAAATGCTTTCTCTATATTGATAAAGATTTCTGGTTTTGCTTCATTTTTCAGGTTAGCAATCACCAAAAAATTAAAACATATCACCAAGAGCAGGCTACCAAATTCTTCTGTCACTGTGTGCACATGACAGGGACTTGATTGATCTGACACATGATATCTTTTATTATGGAATCATATACTCCTTTGAATTATAATATTTATTAATGGAAATAAAAATAATTATATACTTACGATTAACAGATATTGTCTCTTTTTAAGAAGCCCTTCATTGGTGTCATTTTGTGCACACTTGAATTCAATTATTAACCTACAGAGAATGTATAAAAGGCCAGTTAGTACAACTAGGGAAGTGCTAGATTTTTTAATTAATAAACACTCAAACAGCCACTTCCTGGGTTTTGTTTCCCATGGAATTATACGCATGCAAATGTTACATTTAATTGCCTGGAGTGAAAGCACAAACTTCTTTTCTTAATTTTAATTAGGAAATATTTCCCCTTTTAGATTGCCCTGTGAATACTTCATGGCAGATAATCAGGAATGAAATATCATTTGTTCTGTGATTTCTTTAAAAGGGCTTCCTTGATTACAAAAAAAATATTTATACCACATTAAGTCCAAGAAATTCCATGTGGATGATATTGTACTGGATTCTGTGCAAATGGAGATAAAAATGCCTGAGAAACAAATTACTGGAACAGAAGGCAGGATTTAGAAATAATATACAAGCTTATATTTCATGGAAAACAAACACAAAAATCTTTCAAATCTGACAGTGAATTTGCCTTCAAATTTTGAATTATTTTCTTGAGAACATGTATTGATCTCCTCAATCATCTCTAATTATGAAATCACTTTTACTGTATTTCTCTTCTATGCTGTATTATTACAAGTTTTTCTCTACGGTCATTTTATGTTAATAGTGACTTTTTCTGACAATTATGTGTTTTTTCTTTATTTCCTTGGAAATGCTATTAAAGAAAGCAATGGTGATTACACATACAAAAAGTTGCCTGAGTCATTGTTTTTTGAAAAAGAAAAAAAATTGTTTTGTGTTTCTAGTTATAAGCTGCTCTGAATCTTGAGCTTTGGAGAAGCACTTTTAACCAGATATCTTTGTTGTAGTGTACAAACTTGCAACGTTAAAAAAAAAATAAAATAAAGCAGCACATCTCCAGCTTTGAAATTACAGTATTTCTTCTTTCTGATGAACACTATGAAGGAAAGGATCACCTTGTCTCACTTCATCTTATCGATTATGCACTGCTTGCTCATCTTTTTAAGTCAGATTTGAAACAGAGCTTTAAAAATTCAGTCACAGCAATATTTCCCTGAGACGAAATTACGGATGAAGACTTTTTAATTTATTTCCTTGCTACTAAATTCCTATTGTTTTGAGGGTTTTTTTTAGAAATTTATTTCTTCCTCTTCAAGAAGCTGTATATATAATTTATCATTATATTTATGAGGTACTTACATTTTATATCATGTAAAAATGGTAAGTGTGAAGTAGAAACACTATATAGAGAACCTTGAAATTCATGCAAAACAGAACAGATAAGGAGGCACACAGATCCAAACCAAGAGTTAGCAAGTGACATGGAAGAGATGCATATTACTTTAACAGTATTATACTCAGAGATATGTTTTCAGGATAGAAATATAAATAAGCTTCTTAAATGACAGCAGAATTTTTTTTGAGCAAAATAGTTTGAAATGGTGAGTGTAGGCTGTCTCAGCTACCTCATGACAAGGCTCAAAAAAGACACTTTAAATATATTTCACAATTCAGCTTTGTAAAATAATAGTAGTAGTAGTAATAGTAATAATAATAACAACAACAACAACAACAATAATAATAATATGTAAGTTTAAAATCATCCATCATGTCTTACACAAACAATGTTGGCCAAGACAGGCAGGTGTAATTATGCATTCTAGAGCAGTTGTTTGTGACAGACAGTTTGCTTGCAACCCTGCTAAGAGAAAATTACAATTATCATGCATTTGATCCAAAGGGCTTGAGCTGCTGTGGT
Source organism: Donacobius atricapilla (assembly GCA_013397315.1). Taxonomy (NCBI): domain Eukaryota; kingdom Metazoa; phylum Chordata; class Aves; order Passeriformes; family Mimidae; genus Donacobius; species Donacobius atricapilla. Next base: position 1,233,443 of record WBMY01017405.1, read on the forward strand.
GAGGCTTCACAATACAAAAGGGCACTGATTTTATAAAGTGTGCTGGAGGAAGAGCTAAAGCCACCACATGGCATCCCAGCAAGAGGCAGATTTATTAACCTCACACATGTCTCCCAAAGAGACCTTCTGAATGAAAAAGCCAGTTCCCACAGCTTCGGTCGGATCCAGTGTTCTCTTGGGTTAGTGCATTAGTAGATAAAAGGCAGCCAATTTTAGACTTCCCTCCAGGTAGCTGCTGAATGTGTCAGAAGATAGGGCCAGTGCTCCTTTGCCAATAGCATCAGGAACTTTTTAATTTTTTTTTTTCAATCAGGAGGACCCACTGACTATAACTCTCAGAGTGAACCAAGTCACACAGCTGGTTCCCCATTCCTCTTGGCCTCTCATGGGCTGTTGCACGTTTATGGATGCCCCAGTAGCTTTTGCTAGGCACCAAAATAATGATGACATTAAATGGTACCCAAAGCAACCCAGATATCCTTTGACATTTACATCTGTCAAGAAGAAAAAGAAAAAACAATTACCTACAGCAAGAAGAATTCTTCTTACTCCTGGAGCAATACATCAGTACATCATATGGCTTGCACTGAACTTAAACCTTTAAGCATTAAAACATTTCATCTAATTATTGGTGGGAGAATTCAGTCAAATTCCTCACGCAGGACACCTGGCTACTGCTTACAACATCTGAGATGCTAGGGATTTTCATAAGGGCATCTTTGGTCACTGCTGCCATGGTACAATTGCAGAGACTGACAGTCTGGGAATTTCTCAGTCCAAACCAGTTCAGAAAAAACAAAGTTCTCACTACTCAGCAGGAAAAGGGTGCCTATTGAACAGTTAGACAAAAACACTTCAATTATTCCTGTGTAAAGAGGTAATTGCTCTGTGAATCGATGGTAACCCTTAAATCATGTTGAAGTGTAGCCCTTTGTCGCCCTGATTTTTTCAGCCTTCTCTTCTGTTTCACAGTTTCCTGTTTTGGGTTCTTTCTCACACTCTGGTCTGTAAGCACTGGCAAATGTTTATCATAACTTCAAGGTAGTTTACATTCTTTGTCTTAGAGATATGGACATCTGATGGACAGTTGTCCGGACCGATGGGATGGGGAGAGGTGTCAACCTTCTCCCCCAATCCCTGGCCTTTTTAGAGATACTATATATAGGAGTCAGACTTTCAAATAGAGTAGAGTTTTAGTTCATGCCTTCTGATCAAAGTGTAAATGTGTGTTTGTGTCTGTGTGACATACTACGTCAGCCCATGGTAAAGGACTTTGTCTCCATGCTAAGGAAATGTAATTACCAATGCAAGATGTATGTATGTATGTATGTATGTATGTATGTATGTATTGCAGCTGCTGACACATTTTAAAAAATTAAAGGCAAGATATATATCACTATCAAGCTGCTTGGGCTTTAAGAAACAGAATCACTTCAGAACTTTGAAATCAAGAGTTAAGGCATGTTAAAAATATCCCTGCCAAGCACACATGATCATTTGAATAATGCTCTCATAATGTCTGCCATGCACAGATAGCATTTCCTTCAAGCTGCTGTCATCCATCTCCTTCTCCTGAATTTTTCAGATATAATGGATTGGTCAGCAGTAGCCCTCTCCCCTTGGCAGAAAAAAATTGCCTTCTTTAGTCATCACCACTTGCACTCCTGCTTCCTGATTCAGGAGCTGAACAATGATGAGAGTGGACAAAAATGCAGGGTGGGAACAGAGAAGAGGCATCTGCATCCAGAAGTTCCAAGGCAATTATCTCCAGACCTACTAGGCTTCTGGAGGGTGCATGTTGCCCTACTTTGGTAACGTCCTCATTAACCCAGGTTTATTTAAATGAGTTTATCTTCCATGGATACAGGGAAATTGTTAAGAAAAGGCGAATACAGCAACCAGAACCAAGACATGCAATGAATGACCCATCAGCCATGGCACCATTTTGTCTTGCATGTAGCCTGCAAAATATGACTAACCTTAGCTTCTCTGATTAATTCTTTGCCATTTAGATCTCATTGATCCGTGTTGGAGGTCAGCTCAGGTTGGTAATTCCCTTCTACATCCACATCCCTCCCCTCCCTGCTCCACTCCTACCCCTTTCCTTCATTTCTCCTTCCCTCTACTCCCATTTCCTGCTGGCACTGTCTCACTGTGCCCCAACAAGCAAAGTAGAGCAGTAAGGCTAGTGGCCAGAGTGGGGTCGAGGCTGTGAGGCACTTACCAAGGATGGCAGGTGGCTCCTCTTCCCTCTCTCCTGCAGAGTAGTACTCTACAAGCCTCACAAAACTTCAGGTACTGTCATTCTAGAGACAGATTTCAAATTCACAAGATTCTCCAGTTCTTTTGAGATAACAGTATTTCTACTGTTATCTCAAAAGATCTGGAGAATCTTGTGAATACTCTCATCCATTTTGGTTCTGTACTGAAAGATGCAAGATGGGAAAACTATCTCTCTCTTGCATGATACTTCACTGCAATATATAATACACTGGGCCAACTTTTACCTTCAAGAGTCAGCAGTCCCTGGGACAGGAGACATCTCAACAAACTTCTTTAGAACTGTTATGTTTTTGAAGACTTTATTTGTTGATACTCAAACATTTTTATAACAATACTTGGACTTCTGTAAATAAATTTACATAAGGACAACTGCACAGCGTTATATTTTAGAAGCAGAAAGAAGTGCAAAAGCCTTTTCTAGGAGAATGCTATTATTTCTTACTGTTTCTCCAGGGGGAGAAAAAAATGTTGCCTGTTTCCTAGTGTTTAAAAGTGGGGAATTTTCAAGAAAATTCTGGAAAAGAAAAGCTAATTTATTGTCTGAAAACCACAATTCTCTTTAAAAAGTTTCTCTGTAGATCTGTATCATCAATCAATGCTACATGGCTCCATTGTGTGAGGCAATTGTTCTGAACTATTTCTTGGGGCGAGGGACAGTAGGACAACCTGATCTATTGAGGACAGAGGGCCAAATACTTCTGTCTTATACTGCTGAATTTACTATACACATATACAGTAAATCACTTAAGGGTTACAACACTGACAGATGGGTAGTTCTGGTCAACATGAGGAGGAAAAAACAAGTTGCTGTGACTTTCTGTCTGATTTTCATTTCAAGCTGCCAAAGATGCTACTATCTACTGACTTTGTTCCTCATCTGTCAGAGCTGCACGTACTCTCATGCTGTCTTTCTATACCTCTCTTTATGTGTTAATTTTTTATCAGTTTTTGGACACAGTCTAGTTTACATCCTTATATGTGTTTGAAGATTAAATAAATTAGCTATGCTTTTTGTCAGATCTATTTTATCTATTTTCTCATCAATCACTGTGTTGCTCCTTACCCTAAAACATCCCCCATACTTTAACAAAAATGGAGACATTTATGCTAGGTTTCAGAGGGAGCCACCCTGTTTATATCTAGAACATCCTCACTGTGATTAGTCACACAGTCTGGACAGTTATGCAGAAAATGGTAGGAGGCGTAAAATACACACCCAACAGTTTTAACATCAGTGTACAATCTTTATGGCTCTATGCAAGTGTGGCTATGAAATCTAGATAACTCTCAAACTAGTGTGTCATTTAGATATTTCATTAATCATACTTAAATAGCTATTAAACCCCTTCAGATCCTTTCTGAATTCTCTGACACGTATCTATGGTTTTCATTAGGTAGTTAGAGTAAATCCAATAAACAATATAATGTAAATTCAAGGAAATGTCACTACTTATTAAAACAAAAACATAACAAAGAACCTTAAATGAATAACGTGAAGAGACATTCCAGGAGTCTTTCAATAGCTGAAAATCTAGGGATGAATCAGGAGTACTAATCAGTTTTGGTCACATACTCTGTGCCCTTTCAGACTCCTGGACTCTCCCTTGCACATAAAGAAGACAAAACACAAAAGTAGCAGTCCACAGTGACTGAAGTACACTGTCATTTCAGTGTTCTTGTTAAAGCAGTATTACCTGCCTTAAGCATCCTGGTTTTTTGAGTTACAAGCTCTACTTTAATAACAAATTATTAGTAAGATAGATGACTTAAATTTGTCCCTCATTTCTGTGCTCTTGTCATCATTGCTGAGGGGCTCCATTAGGGTCTTAGTGACAACAGAATACTTCTAGACAATAACTTAATTTTGACTGAGGAATTCCAGTACAAGAACTAAGCAGCTCACAAACATGCCAGCATGAAGAATATGTCTCACAACAACAAGACCAGCTGCTCTTATCAGATGATTTTGTTTGAAGTCATTTATTTTGATGTCGAACTACTAAAGGTCTGTATAAGTTAAAATATCCAAATATCCTATCAAGAACCAGAAGGTGCCATTCCAGACTCACTTATCATGTGGAAAAATATGCCTCAATCATCCTAATATTTTTCAGTGAGTCTGACAAGTTGATAGCTTTCTTCCATGGCTTTGTAAGGTATCATCAACCACCTACAATCTTGCATATTTGTTTATTGACAACTACTTTTTCTGGCAGATAAATCTCTTTAGGAATACTTATATGCTGACACCTAGTGGCTTTAAATCTAATGCTATTTGTAGATAGGCAGTGATGTATTGCTTCAAATACTGTCTGCTTCTTGAAAGTAGTGGTCGGAATTTTATGTAATTGCCTTTTCTTCCTTACTGAATTGATTAATGTGCTACATTACAAATTATTGATACCAATTATGCCTTCAATAAAGATAGAAACATTCAGATGTATTTTTTTATCCAGAATTGGTAAATGTTTATTTGTGCCTCAGCCTTTTTCTTCAGTCCATATTTTAGTGTAGCAGAAGAGTCCTATTCAGTTGAGAGGAGCTCTTCAAAAGAGCAGGTGTAATATTTCCCCATGCAGTAATCAATAATGTGCAACCATAAAGAAGGAACATTGTTCCTGTCTGAGGGAGACCATTTCCTTCCACTTAAGATGAAAGGAAAAGTATCATTTGACTCCGTGAATGGGGAAATGTGTTGGTTTGACATATGTTCCCAGAAAGAAATATTCACTTGAGACTGTTGCAGTTTAGAGCTTGATTTTTTTCCCAGAATGTACTTCATTCTAAAAGCTAAAAGTATATAATTTCCCTCAATTGTAATGATGGTTTGCCATAGATAATAAAGTGAGAAGAAAAGAAAAGCAAAATAATGTTTTAAATATTTGCATGCAAGCTGACTTAGATGAGCAGTAGGGACTAGCCGCTTATATTGGGGAGACTCCATTCTGGAAGTCTAATTTGTTTATTATGTTGGTCTTACTGTTGGTTTAATGGCCAAAATAATTACTAAATACATGGGAAAAAGCATAATAAAACATATTTATTAGTTAAGAACCACAATATCATTGAGAACTATATCATATTTAAATTGTTTTGCTAATATTGTCTTGTACTGCAGAGAAATAAGATAATGATCACAATATTTGTAACTTAAGAAGTTTGTTTTCCTTAACTACCTCTTAAAATCCTATATAGTTTATTTAACACTTCATTAGAATTTCAGGGCAGTGTAAATATTCCCTGTTTTCTGTTTGTGTCTGAGTTTTAAAAGAAGCTCAGCATGAATTATTTTATGATAATAATGCAGATACATTGTGTTCATTCTATATGAGCACTTTTAAATACTTGATTAACGCTCAGAACAGGCAGCTGGTCTTCTAAAACTGACTTACCCTAACAGACTCAACTGTTTTCCCCTGAACACTGTAAACCTTTTATTTTAACTCTGTGTTAAGCTATTTCCAAGGGTTTACTATCCAAATTAATGTTTGAGTTTGGTTTGTTAGTTGTTTTCTTTTGACTTTTATTTGTTTGGGTTTTTTTCTTTAAGAAAATACATAGACTTAAGTCCAACTGGCTGGAGCTGCTGAAAGAGGTTGTATTTCAGAAAAATACGAGTTCATACCTACACAATTTATCTCTTATTTCCATGATGAATTGTATTCATATTGAACAACATTATTTCAGTTACCATTTTACTTCTTTCTTGACAGAACATCATGAAAATAGATGAATGGGTAGTTCTTTATTTGCTCATCAGTATCACATTTGATCACAGAGGAAACACAGGCTTTTTACCCATGTTATTCCAGTGATGAGCTGGTAGAAAGCAAACTCAGGAGCAGAAGTTGAACAAACAAACAAACAAACAAACAACAACAACAAGACACATATTACTTTTGGCTATGGAGGAAAAAGAATAATTTTCCTAAACAAAAATCATACAAAAATTTCACTTGTAAGAGATCTTATATATAATTTAGTTGCAGCCCCTCTGTCATGGGTGGGGACATTTTCCTCTAGACCTTCCACTAGGTGTAATAAATAAATAAATTCATCTGGTATTCAAATACACAGGAAAAAAATGGAAAAGAAGGTTTCTCAGAGCCCCATTCAACCTGGCCTTGAACACTTCCAGGGATGGCCATCCACTACTTCTCTGGGCAATCTGTTCCAGTGCATCATCATCCTCACAGTGAAGAATTTCTTCCTCATACCTAATTTAGAACTACCCTCTTCATGTTTAAAGCCATTCTCCCTTGTCCTATAACTGCATACCCTTGTAAAAAGTCTCACTTGAGGCAAAAAAAAAAAATTTCTTTTAAGGTTGCACATGGCAGCTCTTCAAAATAATAACAGACAATATTTTATGTAGAGTTAAAACCAGTTGAAATGCATAGCAGCCTTCTCTTACTGACACTCATCCATTTTTAAGTTCAAATTACTGTATGAATCACATATTTTCCCACATTTTTTGAAGATACTTTAAGTGTTTTGGAATAAAATAAAAAATCAGAATTAAAAAAAAAAAGCCACCAGATTTCAAAATCAGTATTGTTTCCTATACACACTGAAGCCTCACAAAAGAAGAAAACAATGTTCCTTAAGCATCTACTATATGTAATTTCTTTTCATAAAGACTTTTTTGAAAGAATAATTTAGATGTTAAGTGTAAGTATAGGAGAAAACTGTGGATATTTTGTATATTTGGGGTTTTTTCAATGAAAATAAAACTCTCCATATGCAAATATTTCACCTTGGTTATTTTAAATCTAAGTGGAATAAATGAAAATCAGAAAATACACTAATCCACCACACACAGAAGATTTTTTTAGGTTTTTTTTAATTATTTTCTGGAGTGTTCATCATGGTCTTAATAAGAAGTAAACAAATAAATCAGTCTCATTTTCCTCTACAAATCTGGTGGAAAAATAATATTTTTCCTGAACAAAAATCATGCAAAAATTTCACTTGGAAGAGATTTTAAATATAATTTAGTTCCTCCACAAATCTTACTGTTCTTGATTTGGCACTACAGCTTTTGAACGCAATATTCATGTAAGCTTTTTTCTGCCAATTATTATACCTACCTTGCCCTAACTTCGCACGTGATCACATTAAAAATGGATTTGTACCTTCTACATAGAAAAAAATATGTTATTTTGACATTCCTGGAGAATTTTTTGTCCCCATCAGCACCTGCTGAACTTTCTCTTTTTGTGATACAGTACAGTCAATCAATTTTCCAATCAGCTAATGAATTTCTACTTGGTGTCTTTCACCATTGCTTTATTTACCTCCTCTGTCTAAAAGTCCATCCTTAAGAATTGTCCTTTCCAGTTTAACTCAAATAATGTTTTACTGTGATATATCAGTAAAATATCAAAGTTATATTTAATATAATGGATCTGATTTTCCAATTCAAATCTAGTCAGAGGTTCTAAGGTAAAATAATTTGTTACCACAAGTTGAGAATTATAAGTATTCTTTATTCTTTATAATTTTTGGGACACTTTAAATATTAAGTATATCATTAAGTTGTTGTATGAGCTCTCTAATTTGCACTGTATCTTTTTCTTCATTTTCTTTTTAATTATTGTACGTCATATTTTCAAGTATGGGATGGGATTGACTTAAGCCACTGCCAGTGTCTCTTCTATTAACACATTCCTCGAATGTTGTTCATAATGTTTTCTTAACTTCAGTGGTTTCATAATTCCATTTTACTAAATCTGTCCCTCCCTAATGCGAGGGTAAGTTTGTTTATGTGTATGTATATATAATAGCACCTCTTTTTCTATACTGCCAGAATTTTAGCTAGCGCAACCTTTACCAAATCTTTCAAAGCCAAAAGAAATTGTTTCCTTGGTAACAGGAGCCATGTAAAGTCTCACAGAACAACTGCCTTTTCTACTCAAAATTCATTCTTCTCGATACTGGAAAAATGGTTTTCTATTTCACTATCTGACTCAAAATAAGTGAATTATGGTGGGGGAGTACAACTACATCTGAACACCCAAGGCAGACAAAAAAAGCCCTGGCAATCTCCCAAAGTATTTGACCCTTTTCTAGTTAATAGGGATTAGTATCTTACCAGCAGAGCATATAATATCATCAGACCTCTCAATAAGATCTTTGGCAGTCAGTAACATTATTTAAGCTTGAAAAATCCATCTAGGTATAGTAGGAACTCACACAGCGTGAAATGACAATGCATTACTGACACTGAAGCTCCATTGTCTCCCTTAGGCTTCTTCATCAGCCTAAATTCATAATTCATAAAGCATAATAATATAAAGGGGCAATGTGTCTGAGTGCTTGAGAAAATTACTGTCAACTTCTAGTGTATAAATTCTAAAAATGATACATTTTCTTGATTGGTTGGACTCTTTCAAAAACCAAGTTGGGTTTTTTTTTCATTTTCTCCCTTCTCTCTTTTTAAACTTCTACTAATCTACAATTGCATTACGTCTAATAAAATCAAGGTTTACCATAGAGTATTCATATATACTATACTGACTCTGTGGTGATATTTCTTGGCTCTTACTGTATCCCATCCTCTGTTTTTAATATTGTCATCTGATGTGAAGTACTTCCATTAAAAATTTTGGTGTTTAAAAGTAGTTCTATCAAGACAAATAAATGCATTGCTAAATAAATTTCTGAGGAATTACCATTTCACATGTGAAGTAAAAATATCTCAATAAAGTTATTGATATTTTTTGTCTGAAACATCTTGCTTCAGCAAAGAAATATGTTTCCAGCTTTTTATATATTCTGGATAAAAGCCAGAATAATTAGGTTTTATGGATTTTTCTACAGGCATCATCATTATTATTTGCTATTTGTTCAGCCAAGTCTACAATTTTACTAAATATATGTCATTTATTATTATGAAAGAAAAAAAATAAATATATCATGCGCTTCATTCTAAGTCTGAAATAAATAAGTTATTTCTTAAATAAATAAGGTGTTTTGCTGACATATTCACTTTATTTTGCTTATACTGACTTCAATTCCAATGGTTACATCACAGATTTATATACAGGTGCCTTCTGTTCACTAACAGGTAATTCTCAATAGCCACTGACATTGAGAGGAAAGCAGTAATTTTCCTGTTAGCAAGAGTGTCATCCCTGTGGATAGTTTTGGGACTGTATGACTTATTAACTGGGGAGGTCAGACTTAAGCTTTCAAGCAGTTTGTGCCTTGGTCATAGGCTTGAACTCAAAGCCTATTAATTTCCAGTAAACCTGAATTATACCAAATCAAAATCTTGGGTTTTGATATTATGTACACAATTCATAAGATTTTTTACAATAGAGTTATCAAATAATGGTTAAACTGGTGGGGCTCTATAGATATATAAAATCTGTTTAGAATTGGATTTTGAGCATTACACGAGGAGACCAATTGAAATGACATTTTGCTCATGACCATTATGATGACAGATTGTCTTTATTTCTACCTGATGTGTTAGAAAGGTACTTGCAAGCTGTAGCTGAAGATTTTTTATAGGGGTGATATTTCAGCATTAACAGATGTCTTTTACTCTAAAATTTTACTCAAGACATATCTTTTTGTTAGCACGGATGTGTTGCACAGCTTGGGGCAAATGTATGATAGCCCTCGAACCTGAGAGAATTATTTCCATTAGAAATTAATCGCTTTTTAAAAAAAAAAATCATGTTTTTACATAGATAACATCTGGTAAAAACATTTTAAATTTTTGAGATTATCATTAAGCCACGAGATTCTTCATATTGCAACAGCTAAAATTAAAACTCTTTGGTCAATATCCAGGTTGAAAAAAAATTCAGTGAAATTACGGAGAAAACATCCATGAAGAAAACTTCAGTGAATTTACTTTTGGAGCATTTCTAGCCCAAATTCAGACCAACTAATCCATTTGTCCATTTTTGATATTGTTTAGATATCTGTCATCTTGCTCTCCAAGGCTCAAAGCAATAAAATACAAATGTAGCAATCTCATTGAAAGAGCAGCGATGTCCTTCCCTGGGACATTGTTCAGACTGGAATGTAACTACAAGGACCTATCTGAATCTTTATTAAGTGCATTTTTGAATTCCAGACATTTGATGGAGATGGTCATGTTCCACATAATGATTGTGAAATAAATGCTAGATTTGTCTTCCAAGATGAGTGAGATTGTGGGGCTTTTTGCAGGTTTTCTTGGTTGTCAGTGGAGACAAATGGGTCTTATAAAATCAGCCAATTAGGTCTTCCAAAATGCTAAAAATTTGCAACTTTCTTTGGAGTTTAATTTCAGATAATCAGAATTAAGTATCAAAAAAAAAAGAGATATAAAATTGAATTAAATTGAAATTTGATAACTCAAAAAAAAAAAAGGTTTAACTTCTATGGAAGGGTTATTCAGAAGCTAAATTAGTGCATAACTTTTGTAAGAGCAGGTTAGTATTCATTTTTGTTTTGCAGAAGTAGACTGAGTCACCTAAGAATATATGTCTATATACTGAAGTAATCAATTGTATTCATGTAACAAAGCAAAGCATACTAAGCAAATAAATGCCATTGCTGTGTTCCCCTGGAGTCTTTTTCTAGTCTTGATTTTCTTCTCAAGGATCCTTCACATTTTGTGGAAAAGGGATGTAAAATGCTCTTTTGAATTTCACTGTATCTTGATTATATATTTGTAATATAATTTTCTTTCTAGAATTAATGAGTTGAACTTTTGAACCCTTTATTTGGGGGGAATATCCTGAATGACATATTTATTCTACTAAAATATTATAAAATACTTAGCAATATACATTGGGATAACTAGGAAAGGAAGAGATGTGTCCTATGTTATATCCCATCCTGAAACCAGGACAAGTTCAGGGATCTTATCCCAATAAAACTTCCTAAATCTCTCTTAATAGACATAACCAGGGAAACAATAGCTTCTCAAGAAATGATTTTGAGCATCTAATTTGGTCCCTTGCTGTGAATTGCCTTTTGGCAATTGCCTCATCACTGAATGCCTGCAAAGGTTTGGAGACTATCTTGTTAATTTAGGTGTATGAGTTATTTTGCCTAAGGCTGAATAGGAAATATGGCACTGGGAACAAGGTTGACCATGCAGACCTAAAATAGTTTGTCTGGAGTTCATTGTGCCCAGTATCCTGAATGTCTTTGTTGTTATGTGAACTAGAGTTTATCAGATAATTTTTTTTCACAGATCACATGTACTTATTTTGATTGGAGTATATTAAAACACAGAAGGCTGCAACAGTTCACACACATGGCATCTAGGGCTTGGATGTATTTCATTTATCAT
>WBMY01017405.1:1245127-1268944 GCA_013397315.1 Donacobius atricapilla
TTTCAGTTCAACAGTAGAAGTAAAGATAAAATAATGAAAAGGATTGTAATTTGTGATTTTTGTAACATCTTTGCATAACTATAAACAACACATAAATTAAAACTTTGACCAAGTTCAAAATTTTGCGTTACCAGAAATTAGAAATAATTGAGTGCATAAAAATCAGAATTTTGTATATTCTGCAAAAACACAAAAAGAGGTTCAAAATACTTTTAATTCTGTACCCTTCATAAATGATAAATTTCCTATGCTGTCTTACAACAGTTGCCATACCTTTTTGTGAGTTAAAAGTAGGAACCTTGTTGTGATTTTGTTTACAAAGAATAAGGCACTTGATGCTTTTGTTCCAAAGCAGATTTTTTCAGTCTGCTATGCTGGTACCTTCAGCAGCACTTGACATATGTTCAGAGAAAATACTTGGTGACAGGAAAGTCTGGCTCTGAGTATCAGAAACAGACACAACTGTGTTTCTAGTTACCGAAAAATGTAAAGGTTCTTACCTTGCAGTTTATGGTCTGCTGTCATGCAATAATTCTTTACTGACAGAAACACAATTCTCTGTAGATCCTCCCTCACCCTCTGCAGATGTCAGATTCTTCAATCCTGTCTTTTTTCCACTGTTTTCCTCCCTGCCTGCTTTCTTTTTTTTTTAACTTCTGCAGGTAATCAGAGATGTAAAACACTATGACTTTCAAAATCTAATAGATTCAAAACTGTCATCACTATGCCCAAGCATCTAGTTGCAGACTAAATTCTCTTTATTATCCATTTTATTATTTTCAGAACCAAGCTAATTTATTTGCTATGCTAGAAATAAAAATTCAATTTACTTTAATATAATACATGACAAAATGTGTATATGCACCAACATGAAAGTGATGTAAGGAAAGTTTTAGGAGGAATAGAGGAATAGAAGTGTCAAAAAATGCCAAGAGAAAATGGTCATTATGCCAAAACCTTTCAGGTACCTAATGTTCATAGGGACCTCTGTGATCAACACTAAAATAAAACATCTCACAGGAAAAATATGCAAATCATTATTTCCTAGATAAAGCAAGAATCAGAGCACCACTACTAGCACGTTACAACAAAAGATTCCGTAGCTGAAATATTCCTTTTACTGATAATGTGATCAATGTTTTCCATGAAAGGTGCTTTAAGACCTACAAATCAGGAGTCAAAGTGTATTGAGAAATGGTTTTTAATAGGAAGAGCTACAAACAAAGAACAAGTGGCTGGCTGTATTAAGCGTGTTATCAATACGAGGTAGACATTTACATAATCATAGAAGCACAGAACCACAGAAAGGTTTGGATTGGTAGGGACCTTAAAGATTATCTAGATCCAACCCCTCTGCCATGGGCAGAGACACTTTCTACTGGAACATGTTGCTGAGAGCCCCATCTAACCTGGCCTTGAATACTTTCAGGGATGGGGCACCCACAGTTTCTCTGAGTAATCTGTTCCAGTGCATCACCACTCTCATAATTAAGAATTTCTTTCTTACACCTTATCTAAAGCTACTCTCTTTCAGTTTAAAGCCTTGTCCTATTACAACATGCCCTAGTGAAAAGTCCCTCTCCATCTTACTGGTAAGCTCCTTTAGGTACTGGAGAGTGCTGTTAGGTCTCTACAGAGACTCCTTCAGGCTGAACAACCTCAACTCTCTGAGTCTGTCTTCATAGGAGAGCTGCTGATCCTTCTGACCATCTTAATGACTCTCCCCTGGACCCACTCCAAATAAGTGCACATAATTCTTGTCTTGGGGGCCCCAGAGTTGTACCCCAGGCAGAGTCTCACAGAAGTGTAGTACAGCAGTAGAATCAGACCTGCTGGTGATCCCTCTTTTAATGCAGCCCAGGATACGGTTGGCTTTCTGGGATGGAAGTGTGCAGTGAGAGGTCATGTCAAGTTCTCATCTACCAACACCCCCAAGTCTTTCTCCTCAGGGCTGCTTTTAATCTCATCTTCATCCAGACTGAATTTGCTTGAGATTGCCATGACCAATGTGCAGAACCTTACACTTGGTCTTGTTGAACTCCACAAAGTTTGCACAGGTCCATCTCTCAAGCCTGTCAAGGTCTCTCTGGATGACATCCCTTCCATCCAGCATGTCAACTACCCCACACAGCTTGGTGTAATAAGCAAATTTGATTATTAAATTTTGATTCTTGAATTCAATGGCTATTCTAGGACTAACTAAATATGGAGAAAATTGATAGGACAAATCTCGGGTCAACACCCAAAAAGAGAGAAAAATTATTCCTGAGGAGTGATCTATCTAGAAGGACATCTAGAAGGACATCAAAAGATGAACCTGTGCAGTTATAATAATCTATTTTTATCAGACAGAAAAAAATATAAGCTACTCTATTCAGGGATCTGAGCAGGAGAAGTTAAAAAAAAACTGCTTAAAAAGGCACTGTATGTTTCTGGTAGGACTATTTAAAACCTACAAGTACAGGATTCAAAACCTAGTATTCATGAAAATTCAAAACAATATTGAGTCTAAATCTTAAATCTTTGTGTCTCACACACATCTAAATATTCATTAGTTCTTAAAATAAATAAATAAATAAATAAATCTGGTGTATGAGACTTTTTTTCAAGCCCTGTTAATTATCACTTGGCCTTGAGTAATTAAAATAATGCTTCAGAGAAACATATTAAACACACCTATTCTTAAAGAAATTATATGAACTAAAACATCAGATACACTATGCCTTTAAATTAAATTTTCTAAATTAATGTTCCAAGTATTGCAGTTTTTGGAATGCCTTTTCTCAGTAAGTAATGTGCTTGAAAACCCTGAGGTAACATCCACCAAACTGAAATGTGAGGAGGCTGGGAGCAGGTGAATTGCAGAGCATCATTCTGTGATAAAATTTTTAACTGCCAAGAACTCCATTGGAGAAATATCTGTTGTTTTTATGAAATATGCATCATTAGTAATCTTTTCTTAATATTTCTTTATAAAACCCATCTCAAAACAAAACAAATTTACAGGAAGTCCAAGGAACTGCATACAACTGTCCTCAAATACAGAGGACCTGGAAAAGTTCCTTTCTTTCCCCCATTTGAAGTCCTTTTATAACAATCCTGTAGCATAACTCAAACTGAGGACAGACTTTATCATAAGTGCACATCCCCACAATACCTTTCAGTGAATGCCCATTTTAGTTAGCAGAAGGGAAAACTAGTCATTGCTGGTTTTTTTGCACTATGGGATTGGGTGGGATGCCTTTGAACTCTTTTCAGCTTGCTTGTCCTGTGACCCTTTTGAAGCAGCAGAAGCATAAAAGTTGACTGAGATTTCCTGCACAGGGATTGCCCTTCTTTGCATGCATAAAGTTTGCTGCTCATTGATCTGTATTCCTTGGGACTCAAGGCAACTGGGTCACACATGTCCACAGCATCAATGCAATTCCAATCAGCCAAGACTGGTTACTTAGACAAATGTCTGTGATGCATTGTTACTTACAAAAACCCATATGTTGTTCAGTCAAGAAAAAATGCAACTCTTGAACAGAAAGTTATTAGCTGTTCTTTGTCTGCTTTGAAAGCACTTTTCTATTCCTGAACTGTCTCTCAGGATATATAACAAAACACAGTATGAGTTATTTATAGCTTCTCAAAATTAATTACCTTACTGACAATGAGCTCATTTTTTGTTTATTGTGGAAATGAAACAATTCACCCAGAAACATTTACCTCATGGAAAATACTTGCTGAATTATGACTACACCTTTTTCCTGGAATATTTCCACTTATTTCAGTGGAGGTTCCCCAGGATTATTCCCTGAACATTCAATCCACCTGTCTGAGGCCTGAGTTGAATTTGTAATAATCCTGTTTATATTTTGAAAAAGTCACAGAGCAACAAATAGTGAAAGTCTGAGGTTTTGTGTCTGTGCATGCCATAGAGTGAAGAAAAAAAAAGTCATCTTTTGATTAGCAGAAAGTATCAGGTTTTCTTGTTCTCATCTTATAAATCAACTCACTTGAAAACTATGTTAAAGAGGTCCTCTCTAAATCCCAAGTATTATTTTCATTCATCTGAGAGAAAAATAAATCCAGACATTCTATGTAAGGCTTCAGAAGACTTGTAGTCTTCAGAAGACTCCTTTGCTCCTCTGGATAACAATGAATTCTGCAAATCTTGGTTTGCACTTAAAAAAATAGCTTTCTCTTTGAGGACTGAGGGGAAAAGGAAAATAATGGAATTTAGAAAATATACATTTCTGCATCTTGGCAAATTTAATCCAAAAGTGATTTTCGGTCTGTTTATAATTACTTCCAACACACTTGTTTTTCTGCCCAAATACGAAAACCCAGCATAATTTAAGACTCTAATGTATTCTAAAGCATATGAGATAATTTTTCCAAATGCCAACAGCTTTCAATTCTGCAGCTCTCTATTTGTAAGACGAATTGTTTTCCTTTATTTTTCAAATACAGGCTTAACACCTGTCCTTTCAGAAAGAACTAAAGCGTCCCTGAGTTCACTATGAAACTTAAATGACCTCCAAAAACTTGTATTCATTTTATTTCATTTATAAAAGATGTCTTGCTTTTTCCAGTGAGGTTTTGTTTGCATAGAGCCTTTCTGAAACTTGCTTGGTTCCTACAACTAACCATTTAAACAGAAGTGTAAACAATTTAGCTTGGAAAAGAGGAGGTTCAGGGGAATTTCATCGATGTCTACAAGTACCTGAAGGGAGGGTGTGAGGAAAAGGGAGCTGGTTCTTCTCAGTGATGCCTAGTGACAGAAGTAATGAGCACCAACTAAATGCAGGAGCTTCCCTCTGAACAGCAGGAAACCCTTTTTCACTCTGAGGGCAACTGAGTGCTGGAACAGGTCTCCCAAAGAGGTTGTCACATCTCCATACCTGGAGATATTCAAAAGCTATTTGGACATGGGCCTGGGGGAACCAGCTCTGTGTGGCCCTCCTTGAGCAGGGCAGGCGGTCCAGACAACCTCCAGAGGAGGCGGACAGCCTTTTAGGCAACAGTGAGCCTGAAATCACTGCGCCACAGGGCCAACCTAGGGCATCCACGAGGAGCATGGATCTGACATTTCAGAGCTTCTAGCTGAAATTGCAGTGCTAAATATGTATTTTAAATTACAGTTTACTGTAGAATTCTGTAAAGTACATTATGTTACCTTTAACTGAAACAAACTCTACACTGTATAGAATGAATAGATTCAAACCCCAAGAAGAGCCTAAATTTCAGAAAGTACATTAACTAGCAGCACGACAAGGCTAGAACCTCAGAACAAATGTAATCAGGATCTGCTGAGTCTAGAAAGGGTAAACAAGTAACACTAATGTTCTTTTCTTTTCTTTTCAGTCTCCTTAGCTTTACCCAGCTTCTGATCCCCAGTGCTCAGTGGTCAAGGAAGAAACATGAACTCCTGACCCTGCTTGTTATACCTGGAAAGAATGATAGAGGAAAGAGAACTACATTAGATATACCAACTGAAAATCTAGGCTCTACTGGTATTTGAAATTATTACTCAAAAATAATGCCACCTGAAAGGCCTACCTGTTGCTCTTTCACTGGATTCCAAATTTATTTGCCAAACCTTACAGCAAATAGTGGCTTAGGAAAATAGTCTACCGTTGCCTATAGACTTTCTAGGCTTCTGTATAACAGGAGTTATGCCACTGCCTAAAATTAAAATGTTTTTTGAAGAACTAACAATATTGCTTCCCCCCCCTGTATATTCTAATTTCATTTTGAAGTCAATTTTACACACTATGTCTTGATTTGCATTTGGCTAGGCAGGCTTCTAAGGTGATTATTTTGCCCAACTTCATTTTGAAAGGAGTCATGCTGACTGTCTGGCTTTTCATCTGCCTCAAACCCTTACCAAAAGGATAAGAGAAAATGAAATAATTTGAAATGATTCAGACAAGATAGGTTGTCTGCTTATTTGTACTTTGGGTTTTTGAATGCTAAATTTTGTGCTGATTACTGTACAAGTTTGCTAAGTAGGAAGATCTACAGGCCAAACAAGTCCTTCATTACAATTATAGGAATTCTCTGTAGATTTTTTTTTCTAATGGCTAAAACAAGCTTTCATAACCTGACCCAGTGTGTGAGGTAGTCAAGCACCTTTTTTCTTCTCTCTGCCAGTGAAATCAGTGTAAATCCCAGGCATATGGCACTCTTCAAGATGAAGAGTATATCTTGTCAACACACTGAACGCTTGAGGCCATCCCAATGGTGCATCACAGGATATCCCTAGTGTTTAGTAAGCTTCAGATTAAAGGTGTGAATGGTTATCATACCTGTGGTAAAGACTTGACTGAGTGCACTTAGATTGACTAACACTTTATGACCCTTTTAACTTGAGAATACTGTTAAAGTGTTGGCAGTATTTGAAAGCTTACAATGTCATCAGCACTTTATCTTTTCTTATGTGCCAGAAAGTTAAAATCTCATTACAGTCTATATTCTGGTGCTACATGCACTCTGTAAATATTGCCACAATATTAGAATAAGATCAAGGAATTCAGTGCTGATTCTTGGGAAGATAGAGGCAGTTTGTGTAGTAATTAACTGCATTTTCTGGGGTTTGAGTCTGAACAGTGATTCAGTATACTTAAATTTGATAACATTATTATAAGTTTTCTTTATTTGTTTTGGGTGGGATTCCTGGAAGAGAGCCCTGGGACACCAGCAATCTGTGAAATATCCCATGGGACCAGCAGGCTTGGAAAGATATTGGAAAGAATTGAAATGCATATGTAATCATGTAAATGTCCTTCTACCTTATTTTGAATCCTTCTTACACACACAGGCATACACACCTGCCAGGACTGTATAATTCTTCATTTCTCCAAACAGAACAGCGGAAAACTGCAGAATCATCAATAGTATTTTCTTATTTCCCACATTCTTTCCTCCTGACTCCGTGAAAGATTCTCTGTCTATTACCTGTTCAGTTCTGAACTTGCTAGAAGGAGCCAGAGCTCAACCACTCTTCCTTATCTGGTGTGTGCTTAGCCCAGTGTTATAAGAATGGTGCTCATAAAACCACAGACTACCGTGAGAGACAGTTCAGAAAAGTTCAATTCGAATAGTTCTTAATGCTTCTACATTAGAATTCTTTATTTCTTGACTATTGGCATTTCACTAATACCACATGAAAGTTCGTTTATGACTAAATCTTAGTTATTAAAGAAAGATGTAAGTTAGAGATGCTTGGAAACAACAGTTTATTACCAAGTGATTTCTCTCATAAATTAACATCTGGTATCAAAAAGTCAAAATGCAAATGAGTGAGAGGATTATCTTAATTCAGTGAGTTTAAGGGTTGCCATCTCCAGTGGTATTCTATCACAGACCTTGCTATACAAAAGAAAAATTAGGAATAATATCTCTGAAGGTCCAAATGTCTGGCAGATTATATTTGCACACAATGAAATATCTTAACTGATAGTATTTTATTTAAGTAAAACTGCTACCAACAGAGAAAGGATTAAATTTTTGTTTTAATTTGCCTCTACAGTGACAGTTAAATAAATCATTTATTTTATTTCAGAATAAAATTATTTGCTCCAATGAACTGCTGGAAGCTGCAGTTTGTGCAAATCATTGCTGGATTTGGAGTCTGATGGCACTTGCCTCCAGCTCCAAGCTGAGATGGTTGTTACCCTTGTAAAGGTGTTTACTGTTGTATCTGCAGTCCTCTCATGGTTTCAGTGGGGCAGGGGTTTAGACTAAAAGTTTTGACACCTTATTGATGTCTTATCCTTTGTACTGGAGTGCAGTATACCAAGTACCACAACAGCAACAGAAAACACCCAGTTTCACTCCATAACTTCAAAGTATTGGAAATACATTTCATATGAAAATAACTTGGATATGAGACATGAGGATTGGCACAGAATAGAAAGTGAGAAGATAAAGAGCTGATCTCAAACACTGATAGGTGGATAGCCATGGAGTCAGTCAAGGTTTGTTGCTGAGACTACACTGTGAGAAAGAACAGAATGTGACTGAAGAGGGGGGCTGCACAGAGGTAGGGTAGCATTTTTCTGGGACAAACATCCTTGTTCTGGGGATAAGCACTACACAGTATAGAACAAGTGCAGGAATAAGGTCAAGGAGCAGCCATGGACTGTTGACCAAAGGTTGACCCAGTAGAGAGGTATCAAGACCATGAAAAATCCCTGAAGTACTCAACTCATTACGGAAAAGTTTAGAGGAATGGATTGTGCATGGTAACTAATTTGCATAGAAAATGAGAAACTTAAGTCCAGGCTGGGGAAAGCAAACACATACCCTCATGAAATTTGGGCAGAGCCCCCAGGACCTTGTACACGCCGCCATCTAGATCAACGGTGGGGCCAGGAGTGGTGATCTTCATTTCTTCCTCTCTGCCTCTTTTTAATCTGTCTCTCTTTCACCCAAAAATTACTCCAAATATGTTGTAATTTAGTTTATACTACAGGATAAGAGACTAACTTATACCAATTTCCATGTGAACTGTATAATTTCCTAATTAAACTTTGTAAGTTTTTGCAGGCCCTCTGACTTTTTCCTCTCCTTTTTGACCTCAGGCATCTACATATCTTGGGTGCTGCTTTCCCCTTAAGGGTGGAGCAGCATACATGCCTGGTCTGTCTGAATCACTGAAAAAGCCTAAGATAGGATTTTCTGAAGTCCAGTTGAAAATTGTTCTACTTTCTCAGCAAATTGCCTTTTTTTTCATTTTCTTTTAATTTTTAGCTCAGATATGCATGTTCTGAAACACTTTTCTTTGTTCTCATGCACTTAGGAAAATTCACAAGTTGATCTGTTTTCTCCCTTCTCGTTATTCAACTTCTATAAAATGTTGAGCCAGAAGTAATGTATATTTTGTCACAGACATCCAGTTTAATACTTCTGAAAAGTACTTGTGAGTTAAAATATTCTCTATCAAGACTCTGAGCTGTTAGAATGCAATAATCATCCTGAGAAGCAAGAAATGAGAGGAAAATACTGCTTCTCCCATCACAGCATATTTTAATAACTTTTTCAGTAAGTCCACAACTCCTTCTTCAATGAAGTCCTGAGTTACATATTTGCTTAATAGCTGGAAATTTTGTACTTGGCTGGCAGGATCTAAGAAACTGTCATGACACTAGGAAGTCTTTGTTTCCTTATTTGGCAAGGTGAACAATAGTTTTCTCATAAAAGGATTAAAGATTAACTTAGTGACCAAAGATCACGTGCCGACTCAAAAAATTAGGCAAAAATAGTTGAATTAACTTTGTAAACCTGGGGAAAGTATTACCCTGTTAGTTCTGGAAGAATAAACCACATCATTATGTCTCCCTGGGGTCTGTCAAAGGGGAGAGCTAATGGAATCTGGAAATGCTCCAAAGACCTCCTAGGCTGAAAGATTAACAGTAAGATTTTGGAGTCATTACTTTTCTGTCTGAATTCTTCTCTTTCCCAGAATTTCTGTTCCCATATTACACCTGCAGATGAGGTCTGAGCACTCAGCTGGAAGCCAGAATATTTTACTGATAGCAGGCATCTAAAAAGCAAAAAAATTGATGGATAATAGAAGAAAATTGTCATCCCTACTTCTTTCTGCTTTGTCTTCAGCATGAAGAGTCCATCCTTTCAAATGGCTAGAGTGAGATTTATTTGACTTAACAAAATTTACAAAAATTTTCCCTAGATTTTCACCTTAAAATGGGTCATATTAAAGCTGGCAGATAGTAAACAGGCAAGAATCACCTCTGTAATCCTGGTTTTGCAGTAGTGAAGCTGGGCACAGACTTTTTCTATTCAAAATGATTACCACCAGTTTTTACACCCATAAACTAGATTTATGAGGCATATCTGCAAATGTTAAAAGTCCTATCTCTACTTTAAACATGCTGCCATTTCTAAGTTTCTGTTTCAATGGTTAATTATATATAAAATAGATGTATTTATATGCCATGTATTCCATGCCTCCACAGTAAGTTATAAATGTAGGATGAATAGAGGAGAAATAGATAATTAAACAAGTCATATTAAATGCTGGCTAAATAATGTTTAATGTTGCACAGCTTATATTCTATCCACAAAGAACATAACTGATGAACTTAAATTATTATTTCTTTTGTAGACAATGAAGAAAATCTTCTGTTAGTATTATGTTTAAATGTTGGCCTCTGAGTTTCACTGAATAGCAATAAGAACTGGCAAGGCTACACATGACCCTTCAGTTTATGCCTTTGTATATTGTTCACTAAAGACCAACAGTGATCAGAAAGTGTTTTCTACCCAGTGCCAGTTTAGTGACTGGGCATCTAGATGTCAGGATATTTGGCTTTAGTGGACTTTAGAGTCAACAAGTTTCAAGAAAAAAAAAGCGCGAGTGACTTGATTAGTTTAAAGATAAGGAGACATCAAACTGTTGGGTTTTTTTTGTTTGTTTTTTTTGTTTTTTTTGTAATAAGCACAGGAAGGGTACTGATAATTAGACAGTGAATTCATTCTTGTATTCTTGCTGCATTCATACATCATAAGACTGATTGAATCCATTGCAAGAATGAATGCTAAGCACAGTTGAAAAACTTTGACAATCTCGGTAAATCTCATCAACAGGCACTTTTTGCCACTATTTCGGGTATAGTTTTAGCAGTTATTTATAACATTGATTATGTCTATCCTAATACTTCTGGAACCCACTGATTTTTCCTGACCAACTACTTTATACTAAGGGCAGCTGAGTAAGCACAGAAGAGATAGATTGTGGAATTCCACTTACACTTGCAACCCTTTGGCAGTGAAATGTTTTAGACTGAAAATGTGAGACTATATTGAGATATGCTATGATGAATGTATATGCTTGACTTTTCTGGCCTTGAAGGTCCTGTAAGACCTTCACAGTACTTTGCTTCACCAGGATGATTAAGGAAGAAAAAAAACCCCAACACATACCCATTTACCATAAATCTCTTAATGAGTTATAAATAATCTCAGCACAAGATACTATAAAGGACTACTTAGCATTTTGCTTATGATTTTACATAATTCATCTAAATATAGTCAATTGCGGAGCAGATTTATTTTTGTTGTGGGTGACATTTTCAGATGGTAGCTTGATCACTTTGTTTCATAATGATATCCCACATATCTATTTTGGTGTATCTGTAGAACTTGAAACAAGCTACCTTTTCTATTCTTATATTTCAAAGCCTCTGGTATCTCTTCCATTTCTGACTATATAATGATATTTTATGTTTAGATATATCTATATATATAGATAGATATATGCAGACATATATATAGCAAATACACATAAAGAACATTATTAGCTCGGTCCTTATGTAAAGTAGCTTTTCAGGGTTAAAAATGTCAGTATTTAGATGGGCTAATCTTTCAGCAATGTGGGCAGACAATCTCTTTTCATATCCTTACAGCACTGCATTCAAAGCTGAAGTCACCCAAGCCTATGATAATGTCCTAAATATAATTGTTCATGTAGGTCCACCCTTACTCAGCAAATTCTTTAAGGCTATACTTAAAATTAACCAGTGTGTTACTGGACTGAGACCTGACAGCAGATGATGCTAAGTTTGTACTTCCTAAGAGTTCTACCACTACAGAGGCAGATTCACTAAAAAAGAAGAAATTCTCTGACTCAGAGAAAGGATGGGGGATCTGTCACCATAACTGATTTTTAAGATCAAGGGATATAATTGTGATTACTTTCCTCCCACTTATTTTGAGTCTCAGCTGAACATTTGTTGGATAATATTCAAAAGATATTTCGTAACTGTTGCCACTAAACTGAATTGAAGGGGTTATTCAGTAAAGGACAGTAGATGTTTCTTGGGAGATCATCTATTGGTTATACCTAAAGGACATAGCAAGGTGTATTGTATCTCAGTTTAGTAAAGACATATATATCTTAATTTATTACTTCAAAATGTCAATATTAAGTTCTTTAATATAGTTTCTTATAGGTTTGAGGCATATGTAATAGCAGTGTCTCTCATGTCTCAGCCCCCCTTTTTTATTTTAGACCAACCACCTGGACTCACCACTAACCACTTTCAAGTAAATTTAAATAAAACCTACAAGTCTCAATAGATACTTCATGAAAATAGGCAGATAGAGCAAAGAGAGACTCTGTAACATCCCAGCAACAGAAATTCAGCAGGACTCTGGTGCTTACCAGGCATCAGAACATCCACAGAGGTGTTCATCATAACTAAGCCTGGTTGCCTCTGAATTTCTCCATTAAGTTTTGTGTTCATGAAAGGGATTTCTTCACAATACCAGGGCTGTTTCTGTTGAATGTCTGAGATTCTTACAGGTAAAAGTATTTAAAAATTGTGTTGGGCCGTGTCATGCAGAGTGCCAAGACCAGCCACCACCATTGATGGCTCCTTGCTGAACCACGTATTTCATTTATCCTTGTATTAAGATCTCTGCTCCTAGGGGTCTATCTTTCTATCATAAACATAATAGGCATAAATCCATACCCCCTCTAGACATTGTCTCGGTATAAAAGGTATAAATCACTTTTTTGAGTGTCTGTAAGTGCACAGCTATTAGTCTAAAAACAGAAACTTGATAAAGCTTCATTAAGAAATTCAAGTCAAATATTCCACTGGAAGAGTACTCTATAATAAAATCATATTTATTCCTTTCCTATGGCATCATTGCTGTCAAAGGTTAGGTCTGATGTCTTATTCACACCAGTTCTATTCTGTTACATGATTACAGAAGTAATGTCTTTTTAGTCAATAGGTCTGCACTGTGAAAATAATGTTAGAGATGCATTTGAGGACAGGGTCAAAAATTAACCTTTTTTTCCTCCCATTTATTTATGTACCATATGTACTGCATATAAAGATATAGAGATGATGTAGAGCAGTTAACACAAAAGGAGTTAATTCTATTCTTGGAATTTTGTCTTTTTAATGAGGGAAGAAAAGGCTGGTAGGGGGAAAAAGAGAGAGAAAAATATTTCCAGAAATAGTTAAGCTAAAAGGAGTGATTTTTTTCCCCACAAGGAATTTTTGCCAAGTCATCCTTAACCTAATATTTTGATGTTTCTTCTTATATACTTTAAATTTTTTCCTGGGTAAAAGTAGTAATTTGCAGTAGCTTGTTTGGTTGCACCCTCTTCTGACTGGGTAACTGACAGCTAATTCACAGCATGGCTTTCCAAAGTGACCAGGTTTAGGCACAAAGTCTACTTGCTTTCTCCAGCCTGTAAAATTAATGTAGGCCACTACATTTCACTCAGCTGTCAGTTTTCATAAGCAGGATAGAGGCTTCACATTTCTATGTCTTCACATTTTTCTGTCAAATCCTGTTGAGATCAAGCAATGTGTTCAAAAGTGCCTGTCATCTGTGACAGATGAAGACAGGACACAGTCACCTAAGCCTTATTTCATACAGAAACTGAACTTGAAGAAAGAATACATTAGCTGAAACAGAAATATTTTGTGTTCCACTTTTGCATAGAGAATGTATTTGTCAGTGCTGTGATGCAATATATATGATCAATCATGCAAACTGTAAAGTCACATAGGGTTGAATTGTACTTGCAAAAAATACTGTGATGTGAAAATAAAACTGCATATTGGAATAATTACTGAATATTCCAAACAGTAAATGAAGCTTTTTAGCCCTGGGGAATAATAAGTAACTCCGTCTTACATCTGAATATAATCCCTCTTACATCAATAAGAATTCTTTTCTCTTTTAAATAGAGACAGAAATAGTCTCAGACACAATAATTTTACTGATAACAATAACCATTATTATCAATAATATTTTTGTTAGCAATTATTATTGCTTACCATCAATTTAGATGGTGTTTTGTTAGAATTCTCATCTGTCATGAGTTTTTGTCAAAAATAACAATTTTTTTCACATTTTAAACTTAACATCGCACTGCTCTGTGTCAAAATCAAATACAACTTAACAGGGCAAACTTTAAATTGCATAATACATTTTTTTGTCTTCTAAGACACTATCATCATTTGGCAGAAGAAGAAAGCCTATGTACTTGAAGTCTATAACTAGTACAGCTATCCACTGTGCAGGATAGGAAAACCTGTGAGAACGCAGGTGTCATTTCTGTCTGAATTTTGCATCTTAGACATAGACTACAGCTTTTAATAATAAAAACATAATTTAAACAATGTGAGAGAAGATTAAACTGTCACTCAAAATTGGCAGAGCTGTTCTTGTTCTTCGTGCAGCCATTTCAGTAATAGAGGTGTTCTCAGCAGCATTATATCCTCAGCCTCATACAGGGACTCTCGGCCACAGAGTTCACAGGTATGACCGTAACTGTGTTTGAGCAAAAATTCTTCTTTAGAACAGCCATTTTCTGTCTGATATGTTTCAGACTTATAATCTCTTCTTCTGACTCTAGCTTGCCACCCTGATCCTGGGTGTTAACTTTTGACGCTGGAGTTTGTTCCCACTCCTAGCTCCTGACCTTATTAATTAGGCAAGACCATCTAATCTTTGTTCTCCTTATGTCTGTTCTAAGCACTAAAATTTCTGTAATCCCCAGCATGGTATTGTGTGATTTCTGTGGTGTATTTTTATGATGAAAACCTAATTTTAGGTTAAAGGTAAAACTAGAGTTTCAAAAATTATTTTGTGGCATTCTCAAATTATACAATTGCACTGGCTAAAATGTAATTCAAAATGGATTTGGTGGATAAATAAGAAATACTAGAGATATTTAAATCTAAATACTAACATCTACTAGTCTTGTTTAGGTATTTCTCAGCACCTATTCACCACAGGGGGGGAAAACTTCTGGAATTTTAAAGACAATTATAAAGCAAAAGTTTCATTTTTACTCTGACAAGGTCATAAAGTAATGTTTGATCAAGTGGTTTCACCTGATGAAAGACACCTTTCAGTAGTGCAGGTATTAGCTATCTTTGCTCCAAATTTATCATCTTTCTGAGAAGGGATTCATGCCAGAAAATATTAATAAAATAAGGCTTACCAAGAGTAGCTTTTGGGCCATTTGTCATTTCAGTCCCTAGCTAAGGGGGATCTCAGTGACAGGCAGTGGGGAGGGGAGGAATGTCTTATATTGCCCATAAATACTACTACAGGTGACTACATTTATTACTAGAACTAAGGTTTTGTATTAAAAGATATTTTTGCATTTGATGTTGTGAGAAAAAGTTAATCTTTGCCCTCTTTCCTCTCATCCCTCACCCTTGGCAAGGAAGGAATTAAATGAGATTTAACCTGAATGATCAAGTTAAAAATGGCCAAATCACAGAAAGGGGATGCATTACAAGTTGTAGAATAACACAGGCCTAATTAGGAAGGTGGTAGTGGCTGTAAGCACACACTTCTGTCTCTGAATGAGCATGAGGTGTCTGAATAGGCTGCTTTATATATGAAGGAGGCAGATTCGTGGAGAGTTTCTTGCAAGTGGAAGAAATGTGTATTTATATATTATTATTCTGTTACCTTTCTTCCTTTCAGGTAGCTTTGTGACAGTAAATAATAAAGATCTGCATGGAGTCTATAGTAATTTGATATCTTAAATCATATCTGAAAAAATGAGAATTGGGAATCTAAATCTAATAGGTGTTACAAAGCAGTGTGCAGCTGTTCTTAAATCCCTTTTGTTTCCAGATTTTCCAAGGTATTAAGGCATCTAAAAATGCTAGGGTGAGTGGGAGGGAGTGTGGAGGGGCTGTTTAGTGTTTGATTTGTATCCATCTCATGGGATTCAGTGTCTAATGTTTATGTATTCTTTTCAGTCTTAACTTCCACAAAATTTTGATTCCAAGTAACTGAGTCATCCAGAGCTTTGTAATAATCTACCCAGTTTGGGGGTAGGGTATGTGGAAGGTGTGTTATACATTGTTAAACTTGGAATTTAACACAATCATTATTTGACATAATTAGATTTTTCCAGTCACCAAAAATTAGCTGACAGTAGGTTATGTTTCATTGAATGTTTTAAAATTAATAGACTTCAGCATTTTGTTGGCTATAATGTAACTATATTTAAGTGCCTGTCAATATTTTCATTATGAACCATATTCTGGAAAATGGAGTTTATTTAAGCAGTATCTCCACAGTTCTAAATTTTTTTAGTCTGCGAGCTGGCATACAAGCTAGATGGGAAATATTTCACAATATAATTATGGTCCCAAAGGAATTGAAACAAGCAAACAGGACATTCGCCTAAGTTCCTAAAGTGCATCTGTTAAAAGCAAAATCTAAAGAAATCAAAGTGAATGAAGCAAGTTTTTTGTGTTTGGTTGTTTGTTTGTTTTTTTTCCCCATATCACTTAATAAATGTGCAGAATAGTCAGCTGGGAGGTGAGCAAGGTTTAAAAAGCAAAACCAAAATTAGATTGTCTGAGGCAGAGGGAGAATATAATATAGAACAAACCTTCTCCTGTTCCTCAGAAACCTTACATCTATTAAATAACCTAAAATCTATGTAGTCAGCACTTTATAAGCATGTACAATCAAAGTGAAAAGTTCATAAAGTAGTCATACAGGAGAAGTGGAATATAAATTTTGTTGCAGATATATCTTCAAGGATTTGTGGAGTCATTTGATAACCACTGATATAATAATAACTCTTGCACAAGAAGGCCAATTTTAAACTTTGGAGGTCATACTTAAGCAGCATCTTTAGCCATTTGTTCTGGAAAAGAACATTCCCAGTGTATGCATGGTGGAAATAAAACCAGCTAAAATTGTGAAAGATGCTATTCTGTCATTTTGTTGCAAAACTGATCAATGGAAAGTAAGTAGAGAGTCTTGAAAATTAAGTAGGCAGCTGATTTATATTCATCCAGGAGCAGAATTCGGTTTCCAGTACTAATAAATGAGGTATTTCCACCTTCAGCTCCATATCCACCTTCAATACGATTTCCAAAACACATAATACTTGCTAAAGTTAATCTACGGTGGCTGATGATCAGTACAGTACCAAAGACTGTTACAGGTTGGAACGTTGCAGACATCCCCTCAGTGCATGTGCTGACAGAGTGGTGAATTAGTAAGACATATAGAGAACTAATGGTAAATTATTTCATCATGTGGTATGAAATCTACCAAAAAAACAGGAGGTCAGAATAGGTGGTATGAATATGTCCAAAAAAGATTTTCAGTATGAAAATATTAGAAGAAAAAGGCCCTGACAGAATAGGTGCAAATGATGGGAGAATATGAGAGAAAGGCAGAGAAAAGGTCCAAGATTATAGAAAGTGGTTTTGTGATGGTGTTTTATTTTTAAAAGAAATTCACATTCAGTTGTGACAACAAAATTACTGTGAAGGAGCACAGTACTGGAGGCAAAAATCTCCCAAACCCTTGAGCAACAGTATGTATATTTCTGACATAGCATATGTTTGACTTGTCACTTTAAATTTGTTTAAAAAAAAAGTTCAGCATAATTTTAATTTGTCATTTGTTCTGCCAGGTTTTCTATTGCCTGTCCCTATAGTTCTAATGATATTTCCAATTGTTCTGTCCATATTTCACTTAAGATCTTTGTTGTTGTTGTTGCTCCTTACTGTATTTGGTTTATGTGATAAGTTTTCGGGGCAAGGGGATGCAGGAGCGGCTTCTGTGCTAAGACACCAGAAGCTGCCCTCGTGTTGGAGAGATTCATCAAATGAGACATTCACTTCAGAGCTGAACTTGATGATCCTTGTATATGCCTTCCAACTCGGAATATTCTGTGATTCTGTGAAATAGAATTTCCCAGCAGGATTCAAGACAGCCTTGTCTGTGGCCAAAGCTGAGCCAATTGTTAGCAACTTTCTGATACCATATTCAAGAATGGGTAAAAATATTTTTCAACAGCAGCTGGGAGAGTGAAAACATGTGAGAGAAAGAGCCCTGCAAACACCAAGGTCGGTGCAGAAGGAGGGGAAGGATGTTCTGAAGCCAGCAGAGCTGAGATTCTCCTGCAACCAACGGTGAAGACCATGGTGTGCCCCTTCAGCCCATGGAGGACTGTGATGGTGCAGAGATGTGCCTGCAGCCTAGTGGAGGATGCCACGGCAGAGTGGGTAGATGTGTCCTGAAGAAAGCAGTGGCTCACAGACAAGTCTCAATGGAGTAGGTTTTCTGGCAGGACCCATGCTGGGACAGCCCATTCCTGAAGGAGAGTACTCTGCAAAAAGATCCACACTGGAGCACTTCTTGAAAAACTGAAAATTGTCGGAAGGACTCACACTGGAGGAGTTCATGGAGAACTGTCTTGCAAGGGTGGGATGCTATGCTGGAGCAGGGGAAGAGTGTGGGAGCAGCAGAAACACAGCATTGTGAACTGACTACAACCCCCATTCCCTATCCTTGTTTCAACTGAGTGGTTTGAGACATTTAAGGAAACATCATCCAAGGCATCAGCAAAAAACAGGTTTTAACATGCATTTGTGAAAGTGTGACTTTAGGAGAGTTCTGTGGCAAGGTTCACTCTACAGCTTGCTACATAGATAAAGCATAATAGGAAAATCTGAGGAGAGTTAATGTTGAATCTATGTTGGATCTACATGGAGAAGGGGATGCAAAAGGGTCAGTGTGCAAAGTCACCCCTTTCATTACACAGTGATTTAGTGTAGTCAGGCAACTTCACAGCCAAACACAAGGGGAGTTTGACACAGACCTCCATGTAATCTGCTTTTTTTCACCTTTCTGCCTTTGATTTGTCCATATGTGTTCTATAACCCACTGCCAGCCATTCCCTTTTCAGAGCCTCAGCCATCACAAAGGATGGGAGCCAACAGACGTGCTGTGCTGACTCACCTGCTTCTGACACAAATCTGGTAATCACCGTTGGCAACCAGGTCCTCCTACTGTTCCTTCTCTGTACCTTACCTTTCTGAACTCAGGCCATAATATTGCTCCTAGTGATGGAAACTTGCATGAATCTACGTCAGCAGCCCACATTAGACTTAGCTTCCTTAGACTTGCTAACAAGATTCAGTCTACTTCATTACAGTGTCTCCAGATGTCATCCAGGGAAAGCAGAAATGTAGGATTCTGTGGTATTTATGTGTTAGTAATATGGCTTCCTGATGGTGGTCTCATACTTTGGTAATAACTGACCTTGGAAGTGCTGGTTTGCTGCCTAAAGGAGCTGTGCATCAATATATCTGCTCTGGATTATGGGATGCATGAATGAAGTTGAGTATGACAGACTGCAGTCTAGCCATTGTATCAAAAAATATAATCACTCCACTATGTGATGTGATTAATTTAATGAAAATGCAAAAATGCAGTTCAAGTAGACTAAATTCCCATGTTCATATGATCATAAAATAAATGTATCTGATATTCCTCATGTCTGACTGCAGATAAAGCTTGTAGATTCAAGAAAGAAAGACTTGACAAATAGCGAGGTGAAGAATAAATGAGTTCAGTCATCCAGAGAACAGATGGGGAGAAAACTTTCTTGTGAAGAATCAGGTAACTGTGTCGGAGTCCAGGGCATGTGGAAATCCCCTCAAACTGCCCTGGGGGGGGCCTGAGAACCTGGCTGGGACCCCACGAAAGCACTGCCTTTGACCTTAGGCCATGGGAAAAACTTCCAACATTTATAGATTAAACAGAGATTTGAAATAAATAGTAGTTTAGTTTGTCACAGGGTTAAAATTCATAGTTTTGGGGTTTTAATGTGGAAGTAGATCAGAGCAAGATGGAGAATTTTAGGCGGGGTCTCATCTTCTTCTTCTACTCCATCTTCTGCTGTGACAGTGGCACAGAGACATTGGTAGAATGGATTTGGTGTAGAAATTGCCTGTCTAGAATAGGTAGTAGTTATTGGTACAAAACTGTAAATATAGTATGCTTTAAGAGTTAATTGGGTTAGAAACCTTTAAAAATTACTTTTTAAAGTAAAGTAGCTGCATTTCTTTAGCACGCTAAGTCTGCTGTAAGACCTTGAGACAAGAAATAGAATAAACACCTTTGAAGACCGAAGCTGCAGGTTCCGCCCATCTTTTGAACCCTGGTACAGGACTTTGAGAGGAGAAAACCCCTAATTAAGGGGATTAATGGAGTGGAAATTTCATCACTTTGTTGTGCTTTTGTGACTTGTTTAATAGCTAATATCTTTTCTCTTTTTCTTTGTGACTCTAACACTCAGAGTTTATGACCAAATGGGATTATTCACTGCTCACTCACTATTTACTTGCTATCATTCATAAGTCTGGATGGGATGCCCTGTAAATATTTTTTTTGTTGTTGCTTTCTTAGGTAGGAAAAATGGGAGTGGGAAGGCATGGCTAAACTGTAAGAATTAATATATATTAAGTAAAAATGTTGGCAGTTTTTCAGTAATTTTAAAAAAAATCCACCATTGTTATTCAGTAGAAGAAAAAGAAATTGTTCAGCTTCAGCCTAATATAAATTCCCATACTCTTAAATGGTCACTTCCTGAATCATATGATTGACACTTCTTCAATTATAGAGGGCACATCTACAGAGAATGTTAAGGTCCTTGAATGCATCCAGAGGAGGACAACAAAACTAGTGAAAAAGGTGGATGAGGAGTGGCTGAAGACTTTGAGCTGGTCCAGTTTTGAGAAAAGGAGGCTGAAGTGTGACATCATTGCTCTCTACAGCTTCCTGAGGAGGGCAGGGGTTGGGGAAGTGCTGACATCCTCTCCCTAATATCTTGTGACAGGAATCTTATGCAAGAATTTTTCAGAGATGCAACAAGAGAGTTTCAGACTTGACATTAGGAAGTATTTCTTTACGTAAAAGGTAGTCAAACACTGGAACAAGCTTCCTAGAGAAGTGGTTAGTGCCCCATGACAGTCATTGGGAATCGTATAATAATTAAAACTGGAAAAGACCTCTAAGATCATCAAGTCTAATTGTCAACCCACCACTAAACTATGTCCCTAGGGGCCACATCTACCTCCCAGAATAGTGACTCAATCCCTTACCCAGGCAGCCTGTACTAGTGCTTGAAAATCCTTTTGATTAAGAAATTACTTCTAATATCCAATCTAAACTTTACCTGGTGTAACTCAAAATGATTTCCTTTTGTCCTGTCACCTGTTAGCTGGAAGAATAGACTGATTCCTCCCTGGCTACAACCTCTTTTCAAGTAAGTGGAGAGAGTGATAAGGTCCCTCCTGAGACTCCTTTTCTCCAGGCTAAACAATCCCAGTTCCTTCAGCCTCTCCTCCTGATACCTGTGCTCCAAACCCTTCACCAGCTCTGTTACCCTTCTCTGGACATGCTCCAGCCCCCCAAGGTCCCTCTTCTCATGAGAGGCCAGAACAGAACACTGTACTCAATTGGTGACCGCACCAAAGCCGAGTACAGGGGGATGATCACCGCCCTGGTCCTGCTGGTCACACTATTTCTGCTAAAGGCCAGGATATCACTGGCCTTCTTATTCACCTGGGCACATGTTGGCTCATGTTCAGCCAGATGTTGACCAGTACTTCCAGATCCTTTGCTGCTGCAGTGTTTCAAGACTGGGCTTGAAAAGTGGGCATTAATTGGGTGTTCCATTTGCCATAGAAGCCCCAAGACAATGGGATTACTGATCAGACTAAGGGCCTGATTAAACGGTGTGCGGATGTCTCCTCGCCTAATTGGGACACACAGCTCCCACTGGCAATTCTTACCATTAATAACTGGTAGAGATTATGGGAAATCCACAATCAGAGCATTCTGCTCTGAAAAACCACCAAAGTTTATGACTACATATGCAATGAAAAGAATCAGTTTCCACTAAAGATACAAGTAGTCTGACCTGTCAGGCAGAAGCAACTTTCTATTGATGTTGAGCTCATGACCCCAGCAAAACCTAGGGGTTCACATGCTTGGGAGGTCCTAGATGGAAATGGAAGACATTGTATTAGCATCTTGTGGATAACCCTGTATTTCTTACACAACAGCCCAGTCCTGAGGTTCTGAGACCCATCTGTACACTCACTTACAAGGTGGTGGAGAACTGAGCAATTGTCATTCATACCGGGTCACCTATGATCAACACAGATAAGACATGGATGGCAATGAAGTGGCAAAGATGAGGGTGGGATTCATGGGAAAGATGAATCTAACATCATGGTAATGGTTTGTTTACGCACCCCTAAGTCAGCTGAGGTTTCCTTGCCAACTTTTGTACAGGATGTCAGCATGTTTTGAATTAACTCAAAACTCAGCTCGACACAATCCCAGTCAATCTGCTGTAGCTGAGACTAGTTGGGCAGGGGATTGCACGAGACATTCTTCAGAGGCCCCTTTCAACCTGAACTACTATGCGGTTCTCAGCAACCAAAGCTATTGCTATATGAAGATATGAAGTGTATCTGTAGATAGACATAGAATTGTTACAAAGGCAATGTTAAAAAGTATTAATTTTACCTTTTCAGCCTCCCATAGCAGCAGGGCAGGGGAATCTTGCATCTGTTCACAGTAAAACTGTTTCATTTACAATTAAATTACCAAGGATAGCATTGGAAGCAAATTACCGTGAACAACCATTCTAGATTCATTTGTGAAGGTGCCTGCCAGACTGTGAATGTTCAGTTACCAGAAGTTAGTCTTGTGGAACCCAATAATGTCTAGTGCATCATATTTCCTTCTAATCAAACATATGCATGGCATCCTTCCAGGCAGTTTATTCATGACTCCTGACAATATACATTGACAATATACATTGAGGCTGACTTCTGTTAAATGAGAAAGAGAAAAAAAAAATTAAAAAATCTGTATCAAATCCATGGACCTCTCTATTGAAGAGGCATCCTGTAAAAACACATAATGAAGTAATAATTTATTTGTTCCAAGAGGTTGACTTCGAAGATTTTTCCTTTAAGTATTCTGCCCATCACACTTCATCTAGGGTAATGGCACTGAAGAGGAAATTTGGGTAGTTTTTTATTCTCACTGATCTGTCTTAATAAATGGTCTAAAACCTGTAAAGTGTATTGCTGAGCCTTGGAAGAAAAAATCTACACTTGCCTTCAGAAATGGAGAGAGGGTTTCTCAGTAGTATAAACCCTTTTAGCTGTTTAGAAGTAGTTCTCTAGTTTAGATAAAACAATTGAACTAATTAGCACTCTCTGTACTAGGGAATTAGGGATTACCCTTGGAGTTCAGATTTGTAAAAGTCTTTGTTTTACTGAAAAGTCTTTGAAGTAGCTTTAGACCAGTGAGCTTTTGTGATTTAGCTTTGGCCAACAGCCAGACTTTCATCCATCTGTTCAGCTACCCACCCTACATCCAGCCTCCAAGGGATGGGGTGGAAAACAAGAAAGAACAGGAATTAGAAAGCTTGTGGGTTGAGAAAAAGACAGGGAGATGCCTTACAAGCTATCATCACAGGCAAAACATATTCGACTTATGGAAATTTCCTTTGCTGACAATTAAGAGAAAGCTGCATGGTGAGAGGCAAAAACCAATATGAAAAAAAAAATTCTCTCTCCACACGCACTCTGCCCTTGCAGCTGCTCTCTTCCTCCTTCAACTTCATTCCTTCATTCCTGAGCCGCGCCAGAGGGATGAAGAATAGGGGACTGCGGCCAGTGCATAACAGCTCCTCCTTGCGGCTCCTTCCTTGTCCTTACGGTTTTGACTGCTCCAGCCTGGAACATTCCCAGCCGGCGACAGCACCCGGAGAGCTGGGCCCGGGCAGGACACTGTCCGGTTATTTTAGTTTGTGCTCACATGGATAGCTGTAGATACATGGAGGGTTGCACTGCCGTCAATACCTATACTGCGCAAAACCTCTTCCAGCAGAGCTAAAAACCTGCTCCTGTACTGTGAAGTTTACAAGATTATTGTAGATTAGGTGCAGATTAAAAAAAAAAAAAAAAAAAAAAA
>WBMY01017405.1:1268965-1284982 GCA_013397315.1 Donacobius atricapilla
AAAAAAAAAAAAAAAAGAGGAAAAAGGATTGATGGGGTTTATTTACATAGAATCGTTAGCATAATTTTGCGTATACTTTGATTATACCTCTGCCTGGATTTCTTTGGGTTTTGGTTCCTCTAGTTAAGCAACAGCTTTCTCTGAAAGGAATGGGATGAGACAGCTTTAACAGTATTGTGCCTTGGTGGTTTTTGTTTTTTGGGGTTTTTTTTTTTTTTCTGTCTAAATTGCATTTTAGATCTCTTGTTAAACAAAATAAGATTATTCTGAAAAGAGGCCTACTTGGTTTTTTTTTTGAGTGCAAGTGGGAAAACCTTTACCAGCTTTAAATAACACCATCCCAGACCAGAGGCTCAATCTTTAAAAAAAGTGTTTATAGAAATTTAAAGTGCTCTTTTAATTTTAAATCAATGTATGCTGAGATGCCCAGAACCCTGATCACTGCCAAATTTCACTTCCAATAAATTTAAATTGCTTTGTGCAAGACAGAGCGATTTAAAATTATTGGAGTGCTTTAAATTCCATACTGAAGTGCCCATAAAATTTTAAGTCCTCCAATAATTTGAAATCACTCTACATGTTGTACTGCAATTTGAGCCTATTTGAAAACAAACACCCAAACATCCTATGCTTTAATTTGCAATGATAAGCAACATTAGAAAATGGCTGTTACGAATTTACAAGAAACACTGCCCTGGGAAATGGATGAGTCACCACCCTGGAGGTCTTTTAAAAAAACATGTGGATGTGGCTCTTCACAACATGGTTTAGTAATGGACTTGGAAGTGCTGGTTGACATTTGGACTTGATGATCTTAAAGGTCTTTTCCAACCTAACAATTCCACGATTTTACACCATTTCTCAGTGAATTAACTGGGAAAAAAAAAAAAAGAGGCAGCATTAAAATAAGAAAGTTATGCTTCTTTTTAATACAATAGAATAGCAACATCATTATTTTGAGAGAGGAATATGTGGATTGTGAGATTAGGAAAATTGGTAAATATACAAATTGTTCACCTCTGTGACAACTACAAATAACATAGATGACTGCTGTTCAGCTGACAACATGCTAGGTACTGAGCATGAACACATAAGATGTGTGGAGGCAGTGCATCCAGATACCACCTGAACTGTTACATAACAGTGAAACCAAATTCTACTCTTAATGCCACCAGTGTACATTTAGAGGAGCTTTCTCCACTTTAGGATTTACTTTAGAAAACACTAAATAATCTTAGAAGATGATATGTGCCTTTCCGGTATCTGCACAGGATCATATCCTGTCTTGTCTTATGCATCTTGAACAGATTTTAGTTACCTAAGGAACCAGGAAATAATAATAATAATAAAAAGTTACAGTGACACAATATTGTTTTGGCATATTATATCTGCTCTATGTTACACTGTCAACACTTTCAAAAGCATACATTTAGGTTAGCTTAATCCAAGGGAATTTCCAAGGAGGTGTTTATTTGTGAAGGGAAAAACAGTTGATTACATGCATTAATATTCTATGAGAGATAAAACCCTTGTGACTTTGTTCTGAAATGGAGATTTGCTTCAATCAAACAGGTAGCAAAATCTATTGAATGGAGAAAAAAATAGATCAAATAGAATTAAAGTGCATTTTTATGCAAAACAAGGGGCAAAATTGCTGCAGTCATTTTAATCTGTTGAGTAGGCTTATTTTGCAACCCACAATGAATCAGGTCAGTCTTTACATTCTAATCTATTCCCATGTAGTATGTTTATTATTTCTTTGTGCACCAAGCAAGACACTGTAATATACTAAATGACAGTTATCGGTTTCACCTCAGAGAATTCATTAAGGTAATTAACTTTTTGTTTATAAGCAAAAAAAATCATGTAAAATTTTCAGTGTAAATGTAATAGAAATACATTGTAGCTGTTTGGGACCACACCACACACTTGAGGAAAAATTCAGGAATTTTTTGGAACTGTAGAATCAATGTTGCATAAGCAAAATCGAAACCTCATTAGAAAAAGGAAAATTAGCATACTTTTAGAGGAGCAGGTAAAATAAGTTTATTATATGAAAAAAATTAATGGGCACTTTTGAGTGTTGCACTTGAGCAAATGTCAGTTCCATTAAATCAGTCGAGGTTAAAGGACCTGTTATTTTTGACTAGACAAAGCTAAGAATGTTCTCTTGCCCATGCCCTTCTTTAAGGCTAGGTGTTGTGCTTCTGAGATGACAATTGCCTTTGTCATACATTTAAGGGACAGCAAGCCTTCTTCCATCACAAATACAGTTTATTTCATTTGTTGGCAACCTCAGCAATTATTTTTACCCGGGCTAAGAGACTGAATTTCTGGGATAATGCATAGCCAGACTGGAGTCAAAGTACAGCTCTTGGCAGTGTAGAGCCATCTATGACCCTTGTTGCTTCCTTTCCCTCCCTCATGACTTCACAGGTGTGCTGCACAAATTCTGAACTAGATACAAGGATGCTCCCAGGTAAGTAAGAACACGGATTTTTTTTTTTTTTTTTTAAAGCTGTCACTGTTACTGAGAGTAATGTCAGTTAACTGTGCCCCTTCTTTTGTTCCAGAATAAATTTTCTACAACTAGAAAAATTTAGCTCTCAGTGAACAGGCTACTGGCCTTTGTTGTTTAAAACTGCCTCTGAACATTTCTATTTAATGAAAGAGAGAAGAAAATCCATCATCACCTAAGAGTGAATAAAGATAATGAAGTACACCAAAACTTCCCTTTTTAAAAAAAAATTATTTTGCTTAGAAGAGAGATCACATTTATTCCTCCCTGCATATAAATTGACTGTGACAGGCAGCTAAGTAACACACAGCAGCTTTCTGACTCCCTTACAAAAATTGAATTACATTTAATAAACCTTAAAACTGTCTGCTTTAAAGTCAATAAAAGAATGATATTTTCCTGAGCTATACAACATGTTTTCCTGAAACACAAAAGGAGCCTTGAAAAATTCATTGCACAAAATTTCAGCCAAGTTGGACAGGGGAGTGAATGAAAAAGAAACAAACATCGAAGTCATGACATGGTACTAAAAATTAGTAAATCCCACATATTTTGGATAGCACAAAGCAATCTTCTCACTGAACAAAAGAAGACCATGGAGAGAGGTCAGAAGAAGGACAGGCTGATTTAAATATTTTGGAGGAAGACTGTAATAATGTCTTGCATTTTCACACGGGTTACCTGCTGTAAATTACTGCTGAGGAACAGTCTTGACTAAATATGCCACTGTTAGTCCTACTCTAACATCATCACCAGACTTGTATCTCTTTTGTCAGCTTTAGTAATTTGTGTCTTCGAGGTGCTTTACTTTTTAAATGGACTTAGTTTTCAAAAACTGAGCTTAGAAAAAAAGATCCAGCTTAAGCTTGTTATGAAAGAGGTTTTTCTAAGGACTGTTCAAATACTGGTATTTGTTAAAAGTAAAGACAGGAATTAACCTGTTTATAGCTGTGTTTGGTTTGGGGCTTATTGTTGTTTTGGTTTGTTTTTCTGTAAGTCTTTGCTGTGTACATTAACAGTCTTGCCATTCTTTATGTTTAGCATGATTAGAGCAAGATGATGAGCATAACAAGAAAAATAGACTTTAAAAATGGTCACAGTTTATTTTGTACTAAATTCTCACCACTTAGAATTATTCTTAAACCTGACATTTTGGTGGAATTATTCTTAAACTTGACATTTTAGTGAAACACACTCACAACAGATTATATCTTCTGTTATCCAAAAATGTCTCAGAGGCTCAATTCCTAGCAGCTATCTCCCTGCTTGACTAAGCAATAATTTTGTAGTTACTGCAGGTCATACGAGGCTAAAAGCAGTCATTTAGACTTTCTGTCACTGAATAAGGATATATGTTCTTCCAACACTTTATCTGTTCTGTCTAAAATGGTAGTTAAACTTTGTATAACCTTAAAGTTTCAGATAACTCTAATTATAGGGATATTTTTTATTTTTTGTACAATGGGCGAGAGTTTTATATTGAAATTGCAAAAGTATGATTCATATGATGGCTGCAAATAGCACCACTTGTTGCTAGGTGAAAATCTACGCTGGCAAGAGTGAGAACAAAAAGTTGATGCATGGCCAAGAGTGAGTGTTACTTCTGAACTAATCTTGAGGGAGAAAATAGCTGAGATTAAATGGAAAAGCAGATAATTTCAAACTAACTTCTAATCTGTTGTTTCCTTTGGCGGGGAAACGTGATGCTTGGTTTGTTCTTTTTAAACAAGCATAATGATTTTTGTAGACAAAACAAATGTATCTTTCTCTTATCTGGTCAAAAGCACCGGGTACAGCACCACAAGGTGAATCAGTGGAAATAGATAAGAGGAAATTAGTAAAGAGATTGTGAAAAAATGTGTCCAATTAAAGGAGAACAGCTTTGACATTAACTTCAGCATTGGGTAGATAATGGGATTTTTTTGTATTTAAGTAGTAAATAAAATTTTCAGAAGTGTTGTGACACAAATAGCAAATTATGGGTATTCTTAACAGGGAGATTGTTAAAATAACATTCAAGAATGTCTGCTTTCTGAAAACTAGAACAATCAAAATAAATTTTACAGCTGATAGCGGAAGATACTATGTTACACATCAATGTAATTACAGAGACCAATGTAAATCTAAGAAGTTTATCAGTGGAAATGGACAAAGAAAACAGTGCTTTGCAGTTCATTGCTGAATGATGTGAATTGCCAGTATATTATGACTGATAATAACATAGTCTTTTCTAAACAGAGAGAAATACCAGTACAACTGAACATGGGTTAATAAAACATCCTCTGAAATGCTGTGCATAATTCTGACCACTGACTTTAAAAGAATTAGAATTTAAAACAAAACAGGTACAGGATGAATCAGGAATTTGAGTAGCTTATTGTGATAGTGACTAGAAGATTATTATTTCTCTTAGCGGATAAAATTTTTCTTTATACCCTATTCAGGGGTAAAATATCATGGGAGTTGAAAATCTATTTTACTTAAATATGATTTTAACCCTAGAATATCCATATGCCAAAATAATCTTCTTTCTGTGATGAAGATTAATTCTTCTTTTTTTGCACTGATCCATGGAAAAACCTAAATATTTTATTGTGTTAGAGCAACACCAAGTCTCTAAGTATCAATAGTCAAACTCTATAGTTTTCTTTACTATCTATTATTCATAAGCACTACATTAACTCACATGGGTTTGAGATGAAAGTTCTAAAATTTAGTAAATGGTATATAAAACACATATAAGGAAATATTTAAAATATTTTTATTTCTTACAAGTTATTTTAACATGAGTAAGTCAGTGCAAAACTTCTAAGACAATTTCCTTTCACTGTAAAGTATGATTTTTATTCCACAAAACATTTTTAGTTTCTCAGTATAGATGCAATTTTATTTAAAGTCACAAAGGAATTTCAATAAAAAAAGATATTCTGCTTTGACTATATTGAAAAAATACTTTCCAGCTGTCATTATTAAAATTTATGTTCAACATAAATGATCAAATTAATTTTTTTTCCCATTTTTTGTTTTACAACAAAGTTTCTGCTTCTCTCTACCCATTTGTTGCATTCTCATGTCTTGAGAAGGTATTAAAAAGCCTAGAAAGGAACTAAGAGAACCGAAGCAAATTCAGGAGGGAATTACAGATGGCTATCAGTAGGAAAATTGAAAGTGACAAGCTTGAGAATGAAAATAGAACTAAAAAGGAAAGGGTAAAACTAAGGTGATCAGTGAAGCTCTCTGAATTTGAGTATTTTAAATTGGACTAAACTGTTCATTTGGGTTCTTATAGTCTAGTATTCTGTTTCTACAATAAAGTGGACATTTAGGAATGTGCCAGCATAGGTAGTTGGATATTTGTGGGAAAAATTAATACATAAATTTGTATAATATAATGGAATCTCCAATTTTAATTTTGGCTTATATCTGTTGAATATATTGGAAAGGTTTCTACAAAATTTAATAGAACAGAGTGATAAAATTCTGAATTTCACTAACACAAAATTATGATTTTCTTTCTGTCTCTTTGGAAATTTTATGTTTTGGATCCAATTGCTAAGATTATGGGAAATTCAGTGGTTTTGATTTCAGTGAAATTTAGTTGAACTTATTTCAGACAGCATTGCTGCCTAAAAGGGTGGATTTGCAAGCAAGGTCACTTATGAAGGCATCCTAGTCTACTAATATTGATTTATTCTATAGCCCATAGAATTTTCCCATAGGCCTGTTACACAGAGTCATAGAATCATTAAGGTTGGAAAAGACCTTTAAGATCATAGAATACTCCTGTTAACCCATCACTGTCATGTCCACTACTAAACCACATCCCCAGCTGACACATCCACAGATTTTCTGACCACTTCAGAGGGTGGTTATTCCACCACTTCTTCCAGCAGCCTGTTCCAATGCCTGACCACCCTTTCCATGGAGAATTTTTTTCCTAATATCCAATCTAAACCTCCCTTGCCTCAACCTCAAACCATTTTCTCTTGTCCTGTTTTTTGTTACTTGGGAGAAGACACAGCTCCCACCTCACTACGACTGCTTTTCAGGTAGCTATATAGAGAAATACGGTCTCCTATGAGCCTCCTTTTTCTTCAGCTAGACAACCCCAGCTCCCTCAGCCACTTCTCAGACCTGTGCTCCAGACCCTTCATCAGCTTTGTTGCTCTTCTGTGGATATGCACCAGCACCTCAATGTCTTTCATGTAGTGAGGGGCCCAGAACCAAACACCGGGCTGAAGGTGTGGCCTCAATTGGTCTGAGTACAGGGGGATGATGACCACCTTGGTCCTGCTGAGCACAATATTTGTGTCTTAAGCCAGGATACCATTGCCCTTCTTGGCTACCTGGGCACATGCTGGCTCATGTTCTGTTGGATGTCAACCAGCATCCCCAGGTCCTTTTCCATCAGGTAGCTTGCCAGCCATGCTGCCCCCAGCCTATTTGCCCCCAACAGTAGTGCTGCATGGAACTAAAGTGCATGGAATGAAGTGCAGGATGAGACACTTTGTTAAACCTCAAACATTCCTTTGTCCCATCAATCCAGCCTGTCCAAATTCCTTTGCAGTTTTGCTGCTCTTCAACAGATCATCATTCCCACCCAACACGGCATCACCTCTGAACTTACTGAGGGTGGTCTTGGTCCCTTCATCCAGATAATAGATAAAGATATTAGAGAAAACTGGTCTCAGAACTGAGTCCTGGGGAAGCCCACTCATGACCAGCAGCCAGCTGGAGGTAGCACCATCCATCACTGCTCTTTGGAGTTGACCATCCAGGCCTTTTTTAACCCATTGAAGAATACACCCAACCAAGATGTGAATGGCTAGTTTCTCCAGGAGAATGCTGTGAAGACAATCAAAAACTTTACTAAGATCAAAGAGACAACATTCACAACCTTATAAGGTCATCTTGTCATAGAAGGAGACCAGGTCTGTCAAGCAGGACTTGCTTTTTATAAACACATGCTGGCTGGGTCTGATATCCTGGTTATTCTGCACGTGATGTGTGATTGTACTCAAGATGATCTGCTCCATGATCTTGGCCAGCATGGAGGTCACACTGAATGGCTTGTAGTTCCCTGGATTCTACTTCTGGCTCTCCTTGAAGATGGGTATCACATTTGCTAACCTCCAGATATCTGTGACCTCCCCAGTTAACCAGGACTGCTGAAAAATGAAGTAGAGGGGCTTGGTGAGCTCTTTTTCCAGCTGCCTCAGTACTCTTGGGTGCATCGCATCTAGTTGCATAGACTTGTGCAAGTTTATGTGGAACAGCAGGTCAATATTTCCTCCTGGTTTTTGAAGACTTCACTCTGCTCCTCATCTCCGTCTTCCAGCCATGGGGGCTGGGTACCCTGAGGACAGCTCAGTCTTGCTGCTAAGGCAAAAGAAGGCATTAAGTCCCTCCGCCTTTTCTTTTCCTTTGAAACTATTTCTCCCTGCATCCAATAAAGCATGAACATTCTCCTTAACCCTCCTGTAGTTGTTGATATTTGTAAAAACATTATTGTTGTCTGTAATGTCAGTAGTCAGATGAAATTCTAGTTGAGCTTTTGCCTTTTAAATTTTCTCACTGCATAATGTCATGACATCCTTGCAGTCCTCCTGAGTGGGCTGCTCATTCTTCCAAATCTCATAAACTCTCACTTTTTTCCTGAATTAAAGACACACCTCTCTCTTCAACCACGCAAGTCTTCTTCCCTATGGCTCGTTGTTT
Organism: Donacobius atricapilla; assembly: GCA_013397315.1. NCBI lineage: Eukaryota > Metazoa > Chordata > Aves > Passeriformes > Mimidae > Donacobius > Donacobius atricapilla. The sequence goes on from WBMY01017405.1 coordinate 1,277,202, forward strand.
GGCACATGGGGACAGTGTGGTCCTGATTTTTAACCCCTTCCCCTTCAAATCTAGTGTAAAGCTCTCACTGTAAAAGTGTAAAATTATCTCTGCTAAGTCCTCAGTAAAGATCTTTTTTCCCCTTTGAGACAGTGTATCCCATCTGTTGCCAGCAGTCTTGATGTTGCCTAAACTGACATGGTCAAAACTCCCAAAATTCAGACACTGGAATCATCAAAATTGCACATGTCTAACACATCAGAGGAAACAACTGCCTGTTTCAACATTAAGACAACATGTGGCAGAAGATGAAATATCTGTCATGCTGCTTGCTTTGAAAGCCAAATGTGGATCATTGGAATTTAGGAAGCGAATATGTACAATTTTGAAGGACTTTCACTGCCTGTAACCTTTTAGAACTTTGCTGTCTGGAGAGAATAGTACCCCAGTCAAGTACAGATTGGAAGACATGCAGCTGGCGAGCAGCCCTGCTGAAAGGGACCTGGGAGTGCTGGGTGGCAGCAGCTCAGTGTCAGTCAGGAGTGTGTGCCTGGAAGTCCCAAAGGCAGCTCACGTCATGAGGTGCATCAAACACATCACCAGCCCATCAAATGAGGAGATTGTCCTGCAGGGTTGGTGTGGTCTCACCTTGAGTACTCAGGAAGGGTGTGAAGGTCCTTCAATGTGTCCAGAGGAGGGCAACCAAGCTGATGAAAGGAATAGAAAGAAATTTCTGCTGACAAGTGGATGAGAACTTTGGTGTTGTCTATTTTGGAGAAAAGGAGGATGAAAGGAGACCTCCTTACTCTCTACAGACATCTGGGGAGGGATAAGAGAGAGGAATGAGTTGATTTCTTCTCCCTGTTATGCAGTGACAGGGTATGTAAATAGCTCACAGCTGCATTAGAAGAGGTCTTAGACATTAAGAAACATTTATTTACCAAGATGGTGGTCAAACACCAAAACAGGTTTCCTAGAGAGGTGATTGATACCCCATTAGTGTTTAAGAGGTATTTGGAGAATGCTCTTAAACATACACTTAAGCTTTTTGTCAGCTCTGAAGTGGTCAGACAGTTGGACTAGATTATTGTTGTAGGTTCCTTCCAATTGGAGTATTGCATTGTATTGTATTGTATTGTATTCTAATTCTAATTCTAATTCTAATTCTAATTCTATTCTCATTTTTCTTACCCTGCCTTGGCTGAGGGGCAGAAAATTACTTGTGAAGAGTTTTCTCCTCCATTCTAGTGTAAGATATGGATAGAAAAGAGCGAGAAATTCACAGATCTGGATGCTGGTCTGCAGTATGACATCAACAAATGCTGCTTTTTAGCACTGAGTGGCATAGTTCCACACCTCTGAGGAAGACACCTGATACCATGGCTCTACTCTATTTTATTTGAATGGATTGGAAGAGAGGTTTCTTTATGGTTAGATCTCCATGGAAAAAATAAGAAATGAAAGTTATCATCTGAGAGAGAGAGAACAGCATAAGATTACAATAGCCTTTTTGTTTCTGTTACTGGTTAAAGCAAAAAAAACAAACCAAAACAAAAGATGATTTTCCTACCAAAACCGGACAAGATAGGTAAAGAGGACTCATACATTGAGTGGAAAAGCGAACAAAGCAAATCAGTCTCACTACTTATTTCCAGCTGCTATTAATGGTTTTTACTTCAGTTTTCATACCTAGCTGTGAGGTTTAGCAAGCGTTAATGTGTCAAATGTGAATACTTGGATGATGGGTAATTAGCTTTGTCATTATTGGTCTCAAATTTAATGTTCAGTTTTATAACTTTACATACATAAGTTAAGTGGGAGCTGATAATTTCTTTTTATTTACCATAATCTACCTTCTGTGCATGTACAGAAAATGAGGAATGGAGAATTCAATACTGTTTTACTTGGCTGTGAGGTAACATTATTGTATACTGCTGGAACTATATTTCTTGCAATTGTTTACTGCATTTAAAATTTCAGTCTTCAGCCTTGAATCATAAAAATACATATTTGTGTTTTATTTGCATAATGTACTTTGAAGTATTTGGCAGGGAAACCTAATGCCCTTCTGTCACTATTTCATACAAAATAACTCCAAATTTGTTTACACATCCATTAGTAATTAAAAATTTTTTTGAATAGAAAAAGTGTTATTTGAAAGACAAGGTTTGCAGTGCTGGAATTTTCAGTTTGCAGATTATTTCAAAAAGTAATGTTCAATCTTTTCACAATGCAATTTAAAGAATGATTTCAAAATGTCACAAAAAATGACAGGGAAGAGTGGCTTCAAAACCCAATGATTTTTTTTTCCCCAATTATTAATGGGTTATTACAAAGCAGCCCCTCCAAAAAGGACCTTTAAAAAATTACTTGCTGTCATCAATACTTCATTTTCCACATATTATTAAACTAAATTGCATTGAATGGATGAGAAAGAAAAATATGACTGTAATTCATCAACATAATTCTATGTCAAAGTTCCAAAGTTCCATTAGGAGAAAACTCTGTCTTCCCTGTCCTCTTGTCTGTCAGAACACCATTGGAATTACAGTCTTACCTTTCAGTGTATTTTACAGTAGATTTGACTGCTCCGTATTTATTAGTGCACCAAAAGTAAGTGGAAAAGATATGTTGTCTTTCTTCTCTTTGGTCTGAGAGTCCATGTAAATATTGCATATTATTCAATGGTCTTTAAGTAGTGCACACAACATTACTGATTGAACTTGAGCCTAAAAGCGCCGAAGTTCAGCTGCTTTATCACAGCATGGCTTCTCTTTCTTTTTTTCCATACCCTCCCCCTCCCTTCTTCATATTGGTATGAAACGACCCCAAACTAGCAGAACACCCAACCTGACAGGATTTTTTGCGATAGTGCTGCGGTATAGTTCTTACATCACTCATCTTGTCAGCAGTGAGCGTCAGAGTCATGACCAGAAGGTGATAAAGATCAAGAACAGAGAGCAGGGAAAAACTTTCCTGTGCCCCAATGGCAGTCAGCTTCTGCAATGCTCCCCTGAGGTGTTCAACACACGGCGCAGCTGGACATAACTTCAGTCTATTGTAAATTACAGCAGGTGTCTAAACCAGCATGTGTCCCAGCCACGATTATCTAGAGAAAGGGGTTAGAGCTCTCTGTCTATTTTTACTGATTCATTCCTGGGAGCTAAGGCAAATATTACCTCCTTTTTAAATTTGCACTGTTGCTGTTGGAATTAATATGCATTTGCACACCTGAACATAAAAAAGAAATGCTCTAGAAGAGAAAAATGTTATATGTTTTAACTGGAAATAGAAAAGAATATATTTTAAAAATGAAGCAGAAAACACAGGAAACAATTTCAAAATGTAGAACTCTCAACATTACGTCAGTTTGGGGCCAGACTGCATCCATTTTGCAGTACTGTATGTGTAGCAAACCTATGTCAAATTTCTTTTCCTGAATTATGCCAAAGACACTTAATATAGACAAAGTATAGAAAAATGTCAGCCTCTTGGTTCCATAGAAATAGTGATCAGAATGTCTGCCATTGCAATGCAGCACCAGACATGCTGTTGCCCAGTAACAGAAGGTGTCTGAGAGCTGGTGATATATGTCAACCATTGCAGTATCAATCGGCAAAGCTGCCTGTACTACATTACAGGGAAATAAATAATGGGCAAAAGCTTTCTCAGTGTCTCCATCAGGAAAAGTGAAATTATTAAGGCATTTAAGGCTAAATTTTAGTTTAAGTATATACTAAGCTATGAAAGGGCATGAAGACCATAGTCAATGCAATATATATATATATTTAGAAGGAAAAAAACAAATTGAAAAGAAGGGAAACCAGGAACCTGGAACTATTCCGCAGAACTTCCTCTCCTTTATTTGGGCTGACCTGATAACAGGCTAAGGCTAAACAGAGCTAACAGTTTTTACAGCAGACCTCTGTTAACCTTTATTGGGACCACAAAAACATGAATGCCCTTAAGAAAATGATTAAGCTAACCATGTGAAAGGAGTTAAAGCTGTTTTATATGGTTATCGAATTACCCTTTCACAGCCATCATTTTCTGGCCATATATTAGAACTTGGTGAACTCCTTGAAATAGATTTTGAATTATGTTTTAGCAGAAACCTGTCTTCCATTCAAAAATACTTATTTGATAGAAAAAGACTCAAAAGCTAAATATGAGTCCTCTAGTCTTGCAACACTAGAAAGCAGCCATAGGTATGTGATTAAGCTGTAGAGAAAGACTGAGAGTTGATACTGATATAAGGAAGAGTTCACAGCTTTCCTTAGCAGATCCTGAATAGCACAGCCAGAGAGGGAGTGAACACTGAAACTAGCTGAAAAGATCAGTGCAAGATATGTATTTATATCCTGTAGGAGCATCTCTGGTATCTTACAGAATCCCAGCCCTAGAAAGAACTCAGAATAGACCTTGTTCACCTTTCATTAATAGAAACTGTGGAGAACTAATGTAACTGTCAAAAGAAAAAATACCAGCAAAACTCGTGAAACCTAGGTCCCCCAGCAGAGATGCAGGAGGGGAAGGCTCAAGATTGGCACTAGGAAAAGAAAAGGCCAGTTTAGGATTCCAGGTACCTTTTCAGTGAAGCAACCTCCAACCCTCTGAGGACATTTGAGACAGGGGTTAATCTTTTCTCCTAATGCAGAGTAATGTGTGAGAGGAGTATATTCTGCTGATACACATCTTCACGTTCTTAACAGAAATACTTGGCAAAGTAAAAATATTTCATAACAAGTGAATGGAAGGTCTTTAATTTTCTTATATATCTGGTGGTACTATTAAATCAAGACCTCAATTTAGTTCTTGCAAATAGATTAGTCTTTACAAATCAAAGACAAGGTGGTGATCCAGACTCTAGTGATGCTGCTGAAGACAATTCCATTTCTATACCTAATGTATTTTTTTGGCAGAAAAATGATCTCGTTTCTTTGTTAAACTGCTAGAAAAATAAATTAAAGAAAAGTCATGTTTCTCTTTACAAAGAGGGTATGTTTCCTGATTAGCTGAAGCTAATAATTACCTTTAAAATGGAACCTTTTTAAAAAGTGAATATTTTAGAGCATCAAATAAAGGCTATTTTATAGCTGTCTCTTGAAGTCTTATTGTAAATACAGTCACCCTATAAAATGCTACTAATTATAATTATAAATAGTAACTATCTACAGAGTGCTTATGTGGTTTTGACGGCACTTTGGATACCTTTTTTATTATAAAGAAGACAGTTTTAAATTACTGAGCACTGCAAGTTTTGGAATATGTGCTTGATTTCCATAAGTAGATTGTTACAAGTTTAACCATACTTTTTGTGGAGGGCTGACTTTGGCTGGCTGCCATATGCTATATAGCAGCTGCTATATTACTCCCCCTCAATTACTCAACTGGCCAGGGGAGAAAAAAAGTAAAAAAATCGAGATAAAGCCGGGAACAACCCTCATCTGACATGGGCAAAACAGATTCGACTTGGAAAAAATTAATTTATTGACAATTAAAAGTGCACAACATGGTGAGAAGCAAAGAGAATTACGAGAAAAGCCTCCTGGCACTCACCCCTTCCCTCTTCTCAGGCTCAGCTTTGCTCTTTCTCTCCTGACTGCTATACCTCATTAATCCAATCGGTGCAGAGGGATGGGGAATGCGGAGCTGCTGTCAGTCCACAGCAGCTCCTCTCTTCTATTTTTGCCTTCTCGCGCTTTCCCCTGTTCCAGCATGGGTCTTTGCTACCACCCGCAGGAAAGCGCTGCCCGGCCGGGGTCTCTGCCGGGCCGCAGGGCCCTCCCTGCCGGGTCCGCGCTGCCCCGTCCCTGCTCCCGCTGTCCCCTGGGGGCTGGCAGGGCTGTTTCTGGCTGGGCTCCCCTGGCTCAGCCCCGGCTGCCGGGCAGCGTTTTGCCCTCCCTTGCGCAGGCTTTCCCCGGGGCTCTGTCCCGCCCGCCCGTGGCTGAGGGGCTCGGCCGGGCCCTGCGCTGGGGCCGCTGCAGCCGCCGGCACCGCCTGCATTTCTTACATCAGGTTGTTTCAAGAAGCAGGAATTTTGTAATGAGGTCTCAGTATGTAACTGCTATTGAAGAGGAAGGATGCTTTAAATCTGGCAGTTTGCAAAGGAGTAAAAATTCCCATTTTTCTTACTGTTGTGTAGCTATCAAAAGGAAAAGGTGAAAGATTTTGATGAAAAGGTGAAGAAAATAATACCTGTATCGTGTTTAGACAGGAATATTGTCATGTGTCACCACTATAAAACTGTTGCAAACTAATGTTTTGAACTTGCTAATGACTGGATACTTCGGAATAAGAAAACAGACTGATGCAGCTCCCTTGCAATTAACTGAATGCCAGCTTGTGATGTTATTTGAATGTTAATCCCACGTTTATAGGGTTGGGTTGGGGTTTTTTTTGGTTGGTTTGTTTGTTTGTTTTTAATAAATAAATTTTGGATTAACATATGACTTTGACATCATGACAGTATAAGCATTCGCAGTATACCAGTTTCTGCTAATAGCTTAGGATCTGTAGCTGCTTCACCTTTTCAGTCAAATAAACTGTATTCACTTGTGCAACTCCATTTCAATCAATTGTTACTGACCTTTTTCTGCCACTGTCTGACTTACTGGACAGTAATTCAAACTTTTTAGGTGGATTCCATAGATTAATTTCAATTTTGGATCCTGAAACTGAGTACAGTTTTCCTGTTATGATATGTTTTACATGGAAGAATTGCGCAGGAAGTGCTCAGGTCTTCTAGCACTTGTAGGAATTATGCTGACTTTTGGTAAAGAAACTTATTTTTTCATTCTGAAATAACAACTCTTGAAACAAAAATGGGCCAGGAAACTTAATAAAATAAAAAATATAATATATTTTTTGTGGCAAAGATATAAATATATTTTGATGATTAACATCTTACTAATACATTGAGAGAATGTTCATGACATGATTTCTTTACATAATTACGAATAGCAAAACCAGAAAAAAGTAGAATATGTTACTGCAAACCCATTAGGCAGAAAGTGAATAATCTGGGAGTTTGGGAGACATTACATTTAGCACAAGAAACACAGAAATCACTTTGGAAAACAGCACTGTGACCCTGCTGACATCTTTGTCCTCGTCCCACACTCCATCTCTGTTATACAATGATTTTACAATGGAAAAATATTTTCACGGAGTTTGTTTTTTCTACCAATGTAACTGATCTAACTTTATTTACTTTCCATGTGAATTAGAATGCAAGTCAATTAGAGCAAGTCAGCCTTCATCATCTCCCTGGATATTTTTAGAAAAAATAGATTCATGGTAAGCATTGATCTAGTGGTTTCTCATTAATCTCTCAGGTTCCAGCATTCATCCATTTGTAGACCTTCTAAGGTATAGATTGCCTTAAAATCAAAAATCGTATCCTTAAAAATATGAACGATATCCTTTTTAATATATTTCTATCACATGGTCCCCCTACATCCTTTGGCAATTGGTTTCAGAAATCACATGCATGGGAAAAGAAAAAACAGTTTTCGCTTCTTGCACATTTTATTACTTCAATCTTTTTATTTTAACAATGCAATATTTGAATTATTATATCCTATTTGTATTCTCCACACCACACCTGATTTTGTGGATATTTGTTAAGTTTTAGTGATCTCTACTTCTACCCTTACAAATCTCCATCTTTTTTTTCTCAAAAGCTAAATAGAACAGGACTCTTCAGTGATTCCCATATCAGAGCTATTCCTTATCTCCAGTGACATATGTTGATTTTTTTCCCTAAATCTTTTTTCCCCCTTTTTTTTTTTTTTTTTTTT
>WBMY01017405.1:1284998-1296771 GCA_013397315.1 Donacobius atricapilla
TGTGTGTGTGTGTGCGTAATATAACTAAAAGCTAAACTGTAATTAAATCACACAATGCATGTGTGGAAATGCAGAATGTTGAAAAAGTAAAATAATCTCCTTGCCCCTTCTAATGCTTTCTACATTGAGACATGTTTGAATTTGTTTCTTCCATGATAGATTCATTGTTACTGAAGCTTCAATTTATTGTATTAAACAGACAGGAATTGCACTTCTGCTTAGAACGAGCTTATTTCCTTTGTATCAACAAACATTGAGAGATCAGTTCTTGTTTAGAATGCACATTTCTAAGGCCAGCTTGCATACTAGTATTTCTTTAAAATCTCTGTGAGACTGAAAGAGAATAAAGGAGCCACTATTTTGAACTATAGTTCAGAAAAGCAATATTATTAGGTGTTTGGTTGCTAACAAACAAACCACACACCTGCTAATATTGTGGTAACTATCCATTGTACATAGGATGGAAATCTGGAAGTACTAGACTTGCAGAAAATTTAAGCAGAAAGAATTCTGTGCCCCCACAATACGTCAACAGTGTTTTGAATGAGTACCAGGACAGAATATGTGCCTGGAATGCAGGAGATGACTCTTGAGTGATTAGGTTTCACTGGAAAGGCAGACTTGCAGCTATAAGCAAGAAACTTATTCTGATTAAGTTGCCTTCCCAAAATTGTATTTCTTGAGTAGTATAAGGATAGAATTGATTATGTAAACAACATGAAGATATTGAATAGGACCTGAATTAAAAGACAGCAACTGTACCTTTTCATGGGGAAAACAAAATTCAAAAAACAAAACTAGGTGAGAAGCTTTGGATCTCATTTTTGTTTTGCAGCCAAACCTGTGTTCTTTTGATCTTCGTTTTTTTCTTTGGTTGCTTTTTAACGCTTCCTAGTAATTCAGGAGAAGTAAGAGCAAAGATTAAGAAGGCTGTATTTCCCACAGAGTTTTTGTAGCTTAATTTGTCACAGTGATTGTGGCACACAACAAAAAAATTCCTGTCTATCTGTTTATAGAAAAATTTATTTCCTCTTAAAAAGGCAAAAAGGCAAAAAATAAGGAATAAAAATGCCCCCTAAAGCATGGTTTCACTAGCTTCATTGTTCCTTGATGAAAAATTGGACTTTTCATGTAATTGAAAGATAGAATTCTCTTATTTCATCACTTATGTAATCTGTTTAGGACTTACCTGAATTCAGATGCCAGTCCTATTTTAACTCTCTGCTCCAATCTAGACAATTTGTCTTTTAGGCTAATATTCTCATAGGAATTAAGGAGTGTAAATGATGGATAATGATGGGTCCAACTGGCAAAGTACACTCCTTCAATGCATGTGTCCTAGAGTCTCAGAAGTCCAACAAGACAAGCAATAATGAGCACACAGGATAACAACAATAATGAAGTGTACAGGGAGATTTTGCTAGAACTACACCCTAAGGAGCTACTACGTAATAGCAAACACACCAGTCCCATAAGTGCTATTGTTTCTTACCTATAAATATTTTCAAAGAACTAAACCACTATGAAGTCTTCAATACTAAAATAACCAAAATTAATCTTAAATAAATCTATTACTCTTTCCTGAATGCTGTGACTAGTAAAGATACTGTACTGATCTGTAGTGATTACCTTATTGATCTTATTGAAAGGTAATGATCCTTGAACCAAGACTTTCTTTTTTGATATATGGCTTGTTATCCCATTTAATTTTAAAATAACAATCAGACTTGGTAATCTTTGTAGATATTGCACAACTAACAGAATCCAAAAAAAGGTTCACATGGAAACTATATAGATAAAAGTTTGGGATTCCCCTCCTGACAAAACTTAGGCAATTCTAGTTTTTACGTTAACATTTTTTCCAAACATATTTTAAAAGTGTTACTGTTCCATACTCCAGTGCAAAAACATTTCAGGGATCAATATTTATCCTGCATTAAGATCTTAAAAATCTTATATAAATTCCAATTTTAAAAGATAGTACAAAAGTAGTTATTATAAATTGTATACTATGCATGACAAGCTACATTCATAAAGAAATTCCTCTTAAATCAAAAAACGTTTCTTGTTTGAGTCCACATGGAAATTTTGTGCTTGGAGGTGTTTTTCCCTGATCACACTGGAGTACCTTAGAGCAACTATATATTGAAAATCTCACTCTGTATTCATTGTTTTATAAACGTAGAATAATAAGCATATAGTGAGAGGATCGTTTAATGAACATTATAACACTAAAAAAACCCCTGCCATTTCTAGTATTCATAGTAGAAAATCATTTTTCTTAATACAATTCTTTAATTATAAAATATATTTTAACTTTTTATTTCTTAGAGTTTGTACATAGAGAGCTGAAAATTAGCTGCTAAGTTTTGAGACTAGTACCTGAAAATCTCAGACATTGGCATAGGCAATGTTTTTCTGAATCAAACTAATAATTTTGCTGGTTCATGCTTCACAGTAAAGCTCAAGAATCTCTGCAAGAGACAATTAAGACATAACATTTGCAGACAGAATTTCTCCCCAACTCTTGACAGTTAGAGGTCAGTCTGGACTGAAATACAGGGATTTATATCTTTCCCTTGGGTCCATTACTTTGTACATGGTTAGAGACCTGAAAATGGAAGTTAAAATTCATTGGAACTGCTGTGTGGGATCAGGTAGAATTTTTAATTATGTTGGCTCGGATCCACAAAAAGATCCATAGAATGTAGATGCTCAAAGCTGTCACATACTCTGCAAATCGTTTAAGTGCCTTAAGATCCAGTTGCAGCATTTCAAGTTAGTAAATTTCCCTGAAAAATGTTTCTTCTGCCCTGATCTTTGCTGGGTTTCATTACAGGTTTGAACATCTTCTCATCCTGTATCACAGGCTGCGCGTACAGAACTTGGTTCTAAAACTCTGGACAGAATTTATGTGGCTCAAATTACATGACAGATATTAATAAAATTTGCAGAAATAATAATCTCTTCTATACCTATTGCTTCCATTGAAAGCAATGATAAGTCTGCAGGTATTGCAAGTATATGATTAGTTCTATGAGAGGTTTATTTGGAAGCATCATCAAGAAATAAGGAAAAAAATGCTGTACAGCATTTTGTGCCCTATAGAAAAGATCGCTCTTGTGTTTGGATAAGAAAACATTTGAAATCAGGTCATCCACTTGCTTGAATGGGCAGTGTGCTGCTTCACTTCAAGAAAGAATTTCCCTTTTGGTTTAGATCAGATAAAACCCAGGGTTTTACCAATGTTTAAAAGTACATTTCCTAGAAAAGTCATTTAGCCTCTCATTATGCCCTTCAGTAGCCTTGCTGATAGGAAATTGAACACATTGTGGAGAGATAGTAACAGGTTGAAAAAGTACTACCCTCCTACATATTAGAGTGATTGAACATTACAAATTCTTACAGCAATAAAATCATTACAGAACAAGAAATTTTATTTAATTTTTCTTTTCATTAAAAGAAAACTTTCATAGGAGTGCAGTAGGTCTTTCACCTGCAGCAGAATGGAGGAGAGTGAGCCGTGCAGAAAACTAATTTTGGTATCTTGGAGTATAGCCTTATCCTAATGTTGCCAAATTTTGATAATTCTCTAAACATGGAAAATTACTCACGTTTAGAAAGAAGACATTGTTTATTCTGTGCAGGGTGTGAGGTGGAAGTTTTCCACAAATTGAGCGTACCAGGGAGGAAGCAAAAAGAATTCATGAACTAAAATTTACATAAACCCTCCTGTCTAATCCATAGTCAACACCTACATAATACAGTCATGTAGCTTGGGCCACATTGTGCAGTATTTCTGACTTATCTGCATGGGCCTCTTCATGGGTCCCTAGTGGTCTCTGGGGGTTGTTTTGGGAGGCGCTCCCTACTCAGTTTCAAGTGAAATCCAGCTTAAAATGTGCAAAACACAAGTTTGCGTTCCAAATAGGATGTGATTTGCAGCTCCAGTTTTGCTTCTTAAAAAACTGCCAAACAGGACATAAAATACAAAGATTTCCATAAACATTAAGCAACATCTGCTTAACACACATAACAGCCATTTGCATTTTAAAGGGGGTTTAAAGGTTAGAGTGATACCATCAGATGGTATTTACAACAAAATAAAAGGATAGGCCTGAGAATTCTGCTTAAAGACATGATTAGGATGTTCCTTTTCTTAAGGAATATATTGCTTACAGATCTAGACATAGGCACAAGATTTATCTGCTGTGTGGGGGAGCAGGATTGAATTGTTCTGCATTACTTTTTATCATGACCTCATAGTAGCTACATCTCTAGTAAGATAATTTCTGGTTTCTAGAAGTTGAAAGGTGGTGACTAGGCAATTCTAGGGAGCTGTTTCAGGGAGTGGGAGAATCCACCCCATCCTCACCTCCTTGCAGACTGCTGATGTCTTTAAAAAGTGGGACTTAGAAGGGCATACTGTTGCTTGTTATAGTACATTGTCATTCTTTGCTGTCTGTTTGTGAGTATGTTAACCACTATCCAGGGTTCTTATATCTGCTTTATATTCCTGTGCTATATACATTTTGTTGCATACTTGTGCACTTCAAAAGCGCATCTTGTACCCAGAGTCAATGAGGCACCATGTGAGTGAATTTCCTGTCAAAATCTACAATTACCTTGTCCGTCTCTAGGCAGACCATGCACAAGATTTTATAATTAGAAAATCGCATTTCCTCTTCTGCTTTTTATATAAATGATCCTTGCTAATGCCTGGTATGAACATTTTCCCAGACAAAAAATGCAAAAAACAAATAGCACTTTGTCAGTTGCTTTTTTGTTTGTTTGTTTGTTTTTCCCATTAAGGTAGTTAGAGATTTGACTGCTCAAATTTTCACTTATAATTTATTTTGTACCTGAAATTTTACCTGCCATTCACTTGAGAAAATAAAAATGTATACATGCCAGTTGTTTGAAAAGGGTCAATTTCTTTATAGCTGTAACTGTAACACCAAAATAAGCATTCAGTATGGACTCCAGTTTTGCTCAAAAGAAAACTCTTTTTAAAAGGTAAGAATTAGATTTGTAAAATCAAGCTATGTGTGATAGACTCCTTCATAAAAATTCCAGCTCAAAACTCCATGAGTGTCTTATAAATAAAGTCATCCCAGATATTTTTAAACTTAGGGGATTTGAAAGCTTGAGATATTGACCAGATAAAGCATTCCAATTTTTACATACTTACTGTGATGAAATTACTTTTGAGTTCCTTCCCCTTATCTCTCATCTCATCTATTTGCTTTAAGGAGATGTGCTGTAAATCAGAATAATTTATTTATTTAACTTTATTTAACATTTATTTTGAGCTGGGCTTGTTGAATGTTATACTAAAGGCATTACGATGAATCTGAAAAACAAATTAGTGCCCCTTCAAATCTGATCTGAATACGATGCTGATAATTTTCTTCAAATAAACTATGAATTTTAAAACCAAACCCAAGATGGTTTAATAGAAGAGGATTGCTAACTTTAATAGTTTTATTATCCAGATGGCATGTATTTCAGTTCATTTTCTTTACATGCACAGCATTGACAATAAGAAAAAAGGAGGCTTTCTACATCAAAGCATTTTGGAAAATCCAGGAAATATGATGTTTAAATGGGATGATAATGTTACTGAAACTCAAAATAAATCTGCCACTGAACTATTATTCACTGTCTTTATCATTGTTACATGTTTCAGATCTGCATTATCTAACACTTCCTGTCAATTGCACAGAATACATGATTTAAAAGAATATGAGGATATTGATATGTAAGAAAATTATAGGTGACAATTCCTTTGACTTTTTAAAAGCAGTCTTTCAAATTTTTGCAAGAAACAAAGCATGTACAGAAAGCTTTTTTTTTAATAAAGAGATATTCCAAATGATTACTAAAATGATTGAAGTTCAAATTTGAAGGTTTACAGAATATTGTTGAAATGAGGGTTTCAAAAATGAAAAATAAAGCTTCATCTAAAGTGCCATCTATCTGATAGACAAGATAAATATTACACATCATCTTCTGTAAATAACTAAGCAGACAGTTACAGACACCTTTTTGAGACAGTATAGGATTCTGTGAGTAATTTTGTGTATTGTCTCTTCTTGTTTTCTTGTAAAATTGAGCATTTGTAAAATTCAGGTCTTTGATATGATAAGATTATATGGAATCCTTATGTATTTGCTAATAAAAGTTGTCTTAATTATAAATATTTATAACTGGCTACCTTTTTAAAAAAAAAACAAACCCATGACCTAGGATGATTTACAGAAGTTTTGCAATACTTTCAAAATGGATAGGCAATATTGGTCTTAGCCTCTGGAACATAAGCACTTCAGACTCAGGAGCCAAGCTTCACTAGGGATTGGTAAACGATCACAATTGACTTCTGAAAAAGAGAAGCAGGCCAGACCAAATACTGTGAAAAGTTTATACATGTCTCTCCAGGCTCTTAGCAGTAAAAAGGGTCTTTCCAGTGGGATAGGAAAGGGAGGACTTACAAAAGACGGTGCATTGATTTGGAAGTGAAACTATATTATTTTACTTCTCTTGACATTTATTCATGGGTAGCTAAATACTCAGAGTGCCTGAAAGCAAACAAATGGTATTTAAAATGAGAATACTCAGATCTGTGTTATTTTAAATTCAATAGCAATTTAATAGATGGTATACAATGGAAGAAAGGAAAACCTCTCTATTTTGGGCCAAGCCATAGTTCAATATTTCACTGGCTGTTTGGTATGAGTTAAGAATAGCCATTGTAAAGAAAGTTAACAGGCTTCTAATAGGACATTTCTTGAGTGGTCTCAAAATATCAAAGCAAATTTTCTTTTCTTTTAATATACAAGGGCATTTCCCATTCAAGAGTATCTTAATTACATGCTTTTACATAGTTTTGAAATCAATTGCTTCATATTGTCCTTAGGATAGCACTTAGGATTTATAACATTTGGGGCACGCATTTTTCTGTTTCTGTTTTTTTTCCAAGCTGATGAAGATGTACATGCATGCTATCAAAGAGTCATGTCATAGTTAAACACAGTTCTGTTTCCAAAATAAGGGTGGTGGACAGGAACAGAATGCTCCTTATCACTATGAATCTTTGATAAAACAATAATTATAACACAAATTAATGCTCATAGACAGAGGATGTGAAATCATTGTTCTGTCAGGATTTGTTGAAGATTTTTTAAATTATGTTTGCAAAATGTATTTTTCAAAGTCAAAACTGCAATGAAGTTATTTGTGGATTATTCAGTTACTTTATTCAGTAGCATTATTATCTACCAGAATTTTCTGATTAGAGATTTAAACGTTGATGTGTTAAGTTTCAGAAATTTTTAACATATTAAATAGACATTAGTTATCTCCCTATCTGTATGTTTGTGGAGGGTTTGTTTTTAGCCTGGAGAATTTGACCTTTGCATGGTTTAAA
This sequence comes from Donacobius atricapilla, assembly GCA_013397315.1. Taxonomy (NCBI): domain Eukaryota; kingdom Metazoa; phylum Chordata; class Aves; order Passeriformes; family Mimidae; genus Donacobius; species Donacobius atricapilla. The sequence continues at coordinate 1,292,425 of WBMY01017405.1, forward strand.
ATATAGAGAAAGTTCCTCAGTATTACAAAGTCTACCATATTTCTGAACCTTCCTAGTGTACCCTAAGTGTCCATTGTACACTTAAATTGACATGTAGCTCATGATTTCAAGAAAAAAACAGAGGTACATTGGTATAGTAATAACTTATATTTATCAACATGGATGACCAACATAGTGTTATAATCCGACCTTTTTTTTTACTTGTTTTTCAGAAGGGAAGGAGTGGAAACACAAACTTCTTTTGTCTACTGTTGGATAGTAAATTTTCTTGTTATTTGGGAAGTAGTTCTGTACATTATCCATATTAAATAATTTGTTGGGATTTTTTCCTCTGAAATATGCAGTTGGCCTATCCCAGTCATTTCTTTATCACAGCAAAAGGCTTTCCACATGCTTCATAAGTGTCACTGTGATATTTTGCTCTTCCTAATTCTACACAGTCACTGCAAACTTCTATCAAGAGAATAAATCCTTATGAAGAACAGCTTGCTTTAAGTTTGCCTACATATTTTGAGTACTTTCTACTTTTACACTTTTCAGTTTAAAGCATGTCTCATACAAAACCAGAAATAATTAGGGTCTTTTTATCCTCTGCTTCTGAACAATAAAAGTGGAAGTACAGTGAAATTTACTCATAAATTATCACACTTTGCAGTTGAAAGTCTATATAATGTGGAATTATGCACCAGTATCCATTCCTGAGTGTGGTGAAGTATAAAGCTAGGAGATACTTTGATCACAGAAACCCCAACATATAAAATTATTCACAAGTACTTATTACATCTTAAACTCACTTCAAATTCTAATTCAAACTTAGTTCCAAATTTAGAAACTTCATAGAGAACACATTATCAGAAAAAGGTACTTTTTCAGTTTTATGGTTATTCTATGGAGCTCTGGAAACTTCCTTCTCTAAGCTTGTGTATTTGTGTGCAAAGTTTACAAGTCACTTTGACAGGGTAATTGTGTGGCTTTTAGTTGTCTGGTAGTTGTGTGTGATGAAAAACTGATGAAATTTGATTCCATGCCTGTCTCTTGAAGAATCCGTATGAGTGAAATCCAAAAATACTAATCTGCATAGGTGAGATAGAAGATGACACTGAGGATAAGACATGATGAAATAACATACTGTAATTCTGCTTAAATGTGTATTTATTAATATCAATTAAGTAATTTAAAGCCTGCTTGGCAGGATGATGTGCACTATGGAATAGCCAAAAGCAATCTATGTGGTATAGGTTTAGAAAAATCAGAGATTGTAATTTTTTTGTGGTTTCTTTCAGAATATGGAAAAAAAAAAAAACAAGCAACAAAAACATAGAAGAGTTTGTGTGTGACATTTATGTTTTACCTCCTCAGGACTTTAGTGTGAAAAGGGGCCCACATTAAAAAGGTAGTAGAAATGAATGTCAGAATGTGTGGAGGAGGTGGCACACTTGAGACCAGGATGAGGAAAGGGAATGGAGTACCCCCAGGGTAAGAAGTCTGAGCCTGCAAAAGAAGGAATTAGACAACTACTGTAGCAGCCCAGCCAAGGTAGGAAGGAGGATGGCTGCAGAAGAGCACCCGGGAGGAGGTACCTCTCCATGTAATAAGTGCCTCCAATTGGAGCCCAAGGTCATGAGTGGCTCATGCACACTGAACTTCCACACAAATGTCTCCAGGCATGCACTGCTATTTCTTTGTGCTTTCAGAAATGTAGAATGTAGTCCTGTCATGCTTCTGCTCTTTGCTTTCTCACAGCTAGGTCACAGGGCCTTATCTCATCTATGAAGAAAACACACTGTATTTTTGGATCAAATAAAGTCTAACTAAAATAAGACAGGGTTAACTGAGCTAGAACTATTGCACACTCATTACGGTGAGCAGGAACTAAAAATGGAGTACATAAACTCTGACCCTGACTGCTTTATTTCTTCTTGTAATTGTTCTGTAGAGCTCTTTTGTGTGAGTGGCTTATCCAGTACTTGAAAACATCACCTTTCACACTTAGCTAGAATGGAATTTCTTCAGGTTGTTGTGTATATAGGATTTACTAAGGAGTCTGTTTTTACAGCTTACAGTAATGCACAGTAGGAAGTAGGAAAAGAGAAAAAGTTTATGTGTTTCACAGAATCACAGAATATTTTGAGCTGGGAGGGACCTACCAAGACCATCAAGGCAAATTCTTCACTGAAGATCACAAAAGGATCAAAACTACAACTTTGGTTTTATTTGCACCATGCTCTAACCTACTTGAGTTGCTACAGACAAGAACAGGGAGAGGCTGTCACTTTTCTGGCTAGTATATCTAAAGCTATGAAGCCATCGTTCCAATAAATTCTGTAGCCTTTTTATATTTTTTCCTTTTTTTTCCTTTTTTTTTTTTTTAATGAGAGTAATTTCTATGGATTACCAGTCTAATTATTTCATTTTTTGTTCCCAGGAAGAACTATCATTTTTCTATGGTAAAACAGTTTCATCTGAGGTGGGCTGGGGAAGATGAGATGAAAAGGGATTTGGAATCATAAACAATGCCCTTCTATAATGACTACAGGGTCAGAAAGAAAATATGGAAATGTCTTAATCTGTGCTTTAATTGCCAAATAAAAAAGGTTACAACATACCAAATTTATTTTCATTGTTAAGGAAATAAAATTATCAGCGATTCAGTTCTGCTGAAGAAAGCTTGCTTTTCTTGACAACTCTCTGTACATTAGACCCTAGGGTTTTATGGCTGTGTAGGGCATGTAAGTCTGACAAAATATTTTTAAAGGCTGACAAAATATTTTTAATTTGGCTTCACAGAAGTCTTCATTTCTGCCAAGCAGGAAAATTTACATTGAAGTGTCTCTCACAGACTGTCTAATGCATGTCTCCTTTGGTGATTCCCATGCACCACTGTTTCTTTAAAATAATGGGAGTGATAAATGCATCATTCACTGGTGATGTGAGTCCATGTGCTGGTATGGATTACACATCGAGGCTGAAAGCCTCACTGCTATGACTCAGGAGATAGGAAAATCAAATTATTAACAGTGATTAAAAGAACTAGCGTTCTAGCTCTTCCCTGAAATGTTTTCGCTTTTTGTCTCTGTAGCAATGATTGCCCAAGACTCAGCACAGTAGCACACAACATATTCCTGGAAAGCTGAGAATTTCTGTATGACAATCAGTAAATATAGTCATCACTCCTGTTTAACTTGCGGTCAGGCTATTTGAAGGAGTAGCTCAAAATTTGCTCCTCTCTGGCCTCAGTTGAGTTCATCTCATGTTACAGTTTCTAGTAATTGCTAGTACCAATTGGATTGGAGTATTCATTCAATTTTGTGCCAAGACAGATTCAAGCTATATGCTGATAATGTGCAGGTGAAACAGGATTGTGCTCACATTCGTACAGTCCCTATGAATTATATCCTTTATTTAAACTGCAAGCCAGAGTTCTGACCAGAAGCTGTGTTAAAGCACCCAAAGGCATAGGAACAGAAAACTCTCTGTGTTTTTCTTGAGGTTCTGCTTCAGAACATGTAGTTCATTACTGCTCACTACTTGGTCATAAGACATTAATAAAAGCCCTGTACAAAGGGAACAAAATTCGTTGATCCTTAGGATTGTTCACAAAGGTTAAGCTTTTTTATAATCCTGCAAAGGTCAATTGTTTGAGAAACTTGTACACTCAGTGTCATACAATTTTTTTTCTGCGGTACAAGGGAATTTTGTATGTCAGTGGCCTAAAAATATATGACATTGTATAAGACTTTGGCATGCTAAATGCTTATTACAGAGGAATTTAAAATTAGCGTTTAATGAATGAACACTGCTTATGGCATTGTAAATCAAGGTTACTGTGCTTAGGTCATGCAAGATGAGGAGCTGTAAAACCGACCCTTTATCTCAGCAAAATAATAATTTTAATTTCAAATTGTTTTAATTGAAATATGGGTTATGGGCTGTAAGAATTAAGGGCTTTCAGGCCTCCTAGTCATTATGAAGGTAAGGGAAAGTTAGAGTATATGCAGCCTGGTGATCTCAAAGCTGAACTTGCTTTGAGCAGGAGGTTGGGCAAGAGTCCCTTCCAGATTGAATTACTGAGTTTTTCTGTAATTCGATAACATCAAATAAAGTACAGAAACAATACTCAAAAGAAAACAGAAATCTTTCTGTGACATTCTTTCAACATATTTTTTTAAGTCATCTGAAAACATAATTTTTATTGGTAACATTTCTCCTCAGTCTTGGAATCAGTTTAATGTATACATTCATATAGATAATATTTATGCCTTCTGAATTGACAACAAATGATTTAGAGAGAGGAGTCTCATTTTGATTGGCCTACAAGCCCTCAAAAAAAAAAAAAAAAAAAAAAAA
>WBMY01017405.1:1296800-1321385 GCA_013397315.1 Donacobius atricapilla
AAAAAAAAAAGAAAGAAAAAAAAAAGAAATTCAGGAACCCATTAAATCACACAAAATTCATGGCTTATCCCCCAAATCCATCTTAAAAATTATACTAAAATCTAAACTGTACAGAAACTTGCATTTTCTGTGAGGTTATTTTTTCCCATTTTTTATTAAATTATTGTTAAAAGTAAACGAAGAAACTAAAAATAAATGGAAAAGGCAAAAATGCCATATTTTGGGACTTGAAATTATTTTGCTATTTCTTGCCATGCCGTATTTTTCTGGTGTTGATAAAGGAAAATAAGTAGATTCTGTGTGCTCACATCTATATTACTATACACTTTACACAGAACTAAAATTAGTTCTAGAACTGAATAAATATAGCAAGTAAAGGAAATAATAAATGGGAAATCCTATGCTGCAGTATTTCTTCCAGTTCCTAATCTCCATAAATAAAGTCCCAGGAAAAGAAAAGATGACTGAGAAATTTTAGACAGTAGTAAAAGTATGCAAGGAAAGGAAAAATCTGACATGCAAAATAAAAGATGAGATAATATTACTAGAATCACAGAATCATAGAATCATTTAGAATGAAAAAGGCCTCTATAATCAAGTCCAACCTTTAACCAAATACCACCACATCAACTAGATCATGGCACTAAGTTCCATGTTCAGTCATTTCTTAAAAACCTCCAGGGATGGTGACTCCTCCACCTCCCTGGGCAGTCCATCCAAATGTTTAACAACTCTTTCCATAAAGAAATTCCTTATGATATCCAACCTGAACCTCCTTTGGTGTAGCTTAAAGCTATGTTCTCTTGTCTTGTTGCTAGTTGCCTGGGACAAGAGATTGACTCCTATCAGAAAGGGAAAAAATATAATAGGAAAGAATTTTCAGTCACAACATGCAAATCTTCTCTGGAAAAATGCAAAACAGAAGAGATATATAAATAAATTCACCTTGAAAATATATAAAAAACCAAATCGGATACAAGAATGATAAAATGAAAAATACCTAATTTTAATATGTTGTCAATAACTGTTCCCTTGTCCACTTTAACTCATCACATATTTGCTTACTACTTTTTATTATTTTTTCTTCCTCAAAGTTTAATATGCATTATTGAAAATACAAAGACAAACTAAGCAGTAAAGCTACATTTTTTGGTACCAAAGTATTTGACTTGAAATCCAAAAATGTTTACTTGGAGAAAGCACAATAAAAATGTTACTTAAGCAGAGTCCATAACATCATGCTATTTGTTGCCACTATGAAACTCCTGCTCATAAAGAAAATTATCCTTTCCATATGAGTTAAATCTGAAGTCAATAATTTCTTTAAACTCTCTGGATGCAGAAACTCAGACAAGAATATGAATTGCTGGTTCTAATTTTTTTTGTGGCTTGAAAAAGACATGGTAGTATTATATGTTTCTAAATATTTTCATTAAGTCTTTTTTACAAAGCAGATACAAGTTATTTATTTCCTTCCCTTTCTGCAAATTTAAAATATGTAAAGCCTACACTGTTTTTCACTAACACTTTGAAGCCTGGGGTTAGATTCGGGAGCCAAACCAGTTGAATATGCTTGTCAGCTGGCCAACATTCTTTCCCTGAATGTTGAGTACCAAAGATGTAATAATGTTCAACTTAATGACATCAGAAGCACTGAATTGAAGGCAGTGTATTTGAAAGCCTAGATATATTTATCATGAATTTATGCTAATTGAAGTATCACTGTGAAACCTTTATTTTCCACTTCACTTAAATGCATTTTTGCTGCAAATACACCATATAAATATCTTATTTTTCTTTGTATTGGGAGGATTATAAATTGGGGTTTTTGTAATGAGGGATTGAGTCAAGGGTAGATACACTTCACAACATCTGAAGACTTTCTATGAAGCATTTTATTCCTTAAATAGTTATTATTGATGCAATCAAACTGTTATTATAAACAAAAGGTAAGTATTCACACAGTATAGTCACTCAGTCACTCACTCCCATCTCCCCTTCTAGTTACCCAGTTGGAGCTGCAGCTGGGGACAAAGCCCAGCTGTTTCCTTAGGAGCAGGGGGACATACTAATGTCACTTGGCTTTTAGGAAGGAGTTTGGGCAGTTCTTCAGAGTGATGTTTATTTCATTAGATGTTTCTGTAATGCTGTAGTCCTCCTCTGCACAAGTGCTACTACAGTCTTGGATGTGGCCCAACTTACATGACCTTTTCTTGATGTCAGGTGTGTTTTAGCGGCCTTCTACAGACTGAAAAAACTCTTCCTGTTCTGACTTCATTGCTTCTTGCATATCCAGCAGGACTCCTAGTTGCCTGATGATGTCCATGAGCCTGTTCGCTCCCTACTCAGCATGTACTTTTCCCCTTTTCAGGCCTTTTTTTCCTGGTAAATGTTTCTCAATACAAACCTACTAAAATTTATGACAGCTGTTCATACAAATGGTATAAGTCCTGTTTTTTTCAGCCTGAGATGTTTTGATTTCTAAAACTCCATCCTCACAGAACTTTCTGTAAATAAAAGGAGATGGTTTTGCTGTCTTGTTTTCATTCTTTCTTAGAGGTGGAGAGAATTTAATATCTCTGTGTTGGCCAATGTGATTGAATGGGTGTTACTTCTAGCACCAATCAGTTTAGCTCTAGCAACCGAGTATATAAGGAGGTCAAACTTTAAATAAATATTCTTTAGCCTTCTGACAAATTCTAGACCCGTGTGGTCTGATTTTGTGTCCTACAGAGACATGGAGGGCCTTTCTGACAACATCAGTCCTACATCTCTAATAGTTTTGCCTGGGTTTGGTCTAACTTCAAAAGTAATTGACTTTTGTTAAATTTCATAAAACTGTTCTTCAGTACAGAGAGTACTGTCAGAGTTCTTAGTGGTAGATTGTTTAAGTTCTTTTCCCATACAGTTGTTCAGATTGCTTTCCTGCTCCCCATTCCTGCAAATGACTCTAAATAATTTCTCCAAGATTTAGTGGTAAAAATCCTTCAAATATGATTCACTTTCTTCCCAGATGTCTCTTACCTTTACAGAGCCAATGAATACACCCTCTATTCTGTCAAATTTCATAATATTCCCTGCAATAGATATTTTTTCTTTTTCTTAGTGTCTATCTTTACTTTGCAAATAACTGCAAAATCATAAAGCATCAACAGTGAACAGAAAATTGTAGTCAACTACCCAAAAATAATTTATTAACTATTTGATCTCTTTCTGTCCTTTGATAAAATTTATCTGCCTCTCTCTGCTCCCCTATAACATTTAAACTCTCAACTTTGTTGTTTTGACACTGTGGTTTTTTTTTCCCCAGGCCCAAGTTACATCCTGTCCCTCAACACACACCTTTCCCATGCTCCACATATTAGTGTTAAGTACTGTGGGGTGTAGATAGAAGCAGGTCAGGAACTGCATGGGGAGTTCCTTCATATTTAGGCTGCAACCAACCATCTTAAGATGGAGCTCTAGTGTGTTATTAACCCACCAGGGAACAGTTAACAGATCAAGATTACATATATCCTAGAAATACATATAAAACCCTTTGTATCTCCTGAATGCCCAATAAACAATTAGGTTGATTTGTATTATCTTTAGTCCATAGTATGTGAAGTGTCAGTTCACATGAACAGCTTTATGATAGTTAAGAAAGAACCACTGTTGCTAGAGTAAAGTAAGCTGAGGTTTTGTTTGTTTGGTTGGGTTTTTTAAGTAATGCAGTAAAATGTATTCACTGCTCAAAAAAATCTGTTCAAGAAAATGTGTAATAATAGTGTGTTTGGAACATATCTATCCTCAAGGCTTTAGCAGCCATACATTGCAAACATAGGGCAACATAAAATATATTTATTGTTCTTACCTTTCAGATAATTAAAAAATATGGTTCTCAGAAAACAACTCACTGTTAGGACAGTCACTGCAAGCTCTCAGGATATTTATCAAACAATAACATCTCCTTCTCAAGCACCTCAATAGCTCTTGCTATTAGGAACCTTTTAAAAATAATGAGATATTGCAGTTGTTACAGGCACAAGAACCTGGAAATCTATTACATGGAGAAGCTTCAGGGTGAAAAAAATGGAGGCGTGATAAATATAATGGTTTTGAAGCCATAACAGGTTTTTATTTGCCTGGTTACACTAAAGAAAATTATGTAAAACTATAACATTTGAGTTTCATATTGTTAGAAAACTTTAAATTTAGATTTTTTTTTTTCTTTAAAAATTGTTGCATGAAAACTAAGTGCTCTTGTAGATAGTAAAACTGTTAACCTTGGAAAGCTGAAGTCTATTTACAGAGGGGAATAGATGAGAGATTAGCATTTGACACGTTAATTGACTAATAGTAGTGACATTACAGATTGATCTTTAATGTCATTCTTTGCTCTGGTAGATTGTCATTGTTCCCTTGAAATCAGTGTCAAATGAGTTTTTGTATTACTTCAGTCCTTGACAATTTTCTAAAAAAGTATAAATTTGGTATTTTAACTTGAGAAAAGGATCTGCACAGACATGCTGCTGTGAAAGACTGAAATGTTAATGGATAATGACTCAGTCGGCCATTTGCAAAAACAGCAGGTGCTTTGCCGCTGATGTGCAAGGGAACAGCACAGGTGCAGAGGGGGTGAGCACCCACCACAGGAGGCTACAAGCTGGGTTTTGAGTCAGATGAGGAGGAAGGCCAATAAGAGGCAGATTCTGCAAGGTGAGATAGTGGTTATCATGCCAATGTCCTCCTTTGCATAACTGGCTCAGTTGTAAATCTCTGCCCCAGAAAAGGAATCAGGATATTCACATTATTCATCCCTTCTGCTATGGGCATAACTGGCTCAGGCGTACAAACTCTCCCTAGAGAAGAGAGAAGTACCAGGACATTTGCACATAGTCCTGAGGATATTTATTCCTCCTGATGGGGCATAACTAGCTCAACTACACTGAGAGGCAGCTGTCAAGACTTAGAAGGTGTCATAAACCATCAAACACCTCCAAAACACCCTCAGACCTATTTCTAGGGCCTTCTACCAGAGCACTGCACTTGATCCACAATAATCCATCAGACAGAATAAATTCCACCCCATACTTGGGGAGAGGTACCCGCGCATTCCCACCTGAACCTGAATGTATATTAATCCATTGAACTTTGTGTTTCAACGTGATGCATTAAGTTTTAGCTTTTATATTTTTCAGATCAGTACTGCTTTAGTGTTTGACTCTAAACCTCCATAGACAGCCAGCTATGCAAACACTGCAAATTTATGCAGATATGCAAATAAACCAAACTTATATCTGTCTGAAAAACTCATGACCGTCATCCATCTTAGGTATAGTCTCTGTGAGGCTCCTGCAGTGCTCAAGGTGTACCCTTTGAAGGCCTTTATTAAATAACTACCTTTATCCTCTAATTCAGTCAAGCTTCTGTTGTAGTGTCTTGGTTTGGAAAGACAGGTGTCTGCTAGGGAAAGCTGGAGTCCCTTGGAATGGAGAATGTAAACCCCACCCCCTCCAGCTATTATAATTTTGCAATTAGGGGCTTTCAGGCAAAGACAAGAGAATAGGAATAACAGTTCTTTACTAGGAATATTAACAATACAAATGTAGTAGTACAAAACCAAGCAAGCAAATAAACAAATTAAAACCCTAAAAACCCTGACAGAGTCAGAATACAGCCTGACACTCTGTTAGTCAGGGTGTTGCAAGCAATCCAAATAAGTCCTCCTGGAATAACAGACATGGTTCTGTTGGAGTGGAGATGATCCTGTAGAAGGGTCCAGTGGTGGTGAGATGAGTCTGGTCCTCCCCCAGGAATCCAGTGGAAAACAGGCTACCTTGATGTTCAGAATTGCAGGTTTTATCCTGGTAGAAATGCTTGGCTCCTGCCACTGGGTGGAGCATCTCACAGTGGGGTGATGTAATTTTATCAGTTGTGTGGTGAGCCTTAATGGCCCATTAACAGGAGATAAAGGACACTGCCCTACCTGGTTTTAACAGAAGGCACCTGCCCCTTTCCCCTGAAATTATGAGGAATGGGTTATACAGGAGATAAAGAAAAAAACAAACAAACAAAACCTCCCCAACCAGTTTCAACAGAAGGCAAATAGAATACACATTCTTGGCTTCATATTGCAAACCCAAGACATCTAGGTAGCCTCTCCAAGGCATCAACAGGATTCCCCCGACCACCAACTAATCAAGATATCACTTCCACCAACGGACATATAAATTGCTACAATCAAGTCTTGCACTGACTCCACAGGTGATGATTTCTTTCTACTTTTATTCTTTCTCTTTCTACCTTTTCCTTACACATTTTGTTGAGTGTTATTTTTATTCTCTTATATTGCTAAATTTCTATAGATAACAATAACTAAAATGGCTACAAACCTCCTTTCCATTATAAGTTGTTCCCAAATAAACCCTACATATCACTGATCGTTCAGTGTCATTTCACTTTAATCCACCCCAAGGGATCCATTAACAAAAATTCCAGTTACCGTCACCTTCTGGGATGTGTCACAGCAGATGTCTAAGTCAGAAACCCTCTGAAAAAGGATGGTGACATGGGAGATCTAGCTTTTATTACAAAAGTGAATGATGGTAATGATTTTGAGGGTGGTTTTTTCTGATTTTAAGAGTTGAACCAGAACCATTAAATATCTCTCTGGTAATTAAAAATTCATATAAGCAAATTTTCCCACAGAGTTTCTCTAGTAGGTAACATCTGATAATGACTACCCATGTTCTGGTGGAAAAAGAAATATTTAGCAACTTCTTTGGATTTAAGACTTGCTCTGATTTTATAGGAAAAAAAATTGGCTTTTATTCAAAAGTTTAATGGCTAACTCAGAATTCTTGTTGTGTACATATCATCTGGACTTGATTTCATTATGAGATCAGAAGAAATAACTTTTAGACTGATGCTTTCTTGTTCTGTTTTGTTTGTTTATTTTTTTTCTCCATACATAACAAATATGGTTTTTTTTTTCACTACAATGCCTGATGAAAAATTCTGTCCCTGGTGAAGACAGTAACAGTCATTAAAAACCAGCTTTTTAACTCCTTCATTCATTCATCTATTCCTAAAAAGAATTTTATGATGAAATAAGGTTGGCTTCCTGCAGTTTAAGCTAACGACTCTTATTGCTTTTACCTATTTCTCCCATATTCAACCTTGTGACAGATAGGATCTTATCATGTGTAAATTAATTTTAACCAGTCCAGATTAGGTCTGACAATTGGGATTCCACATTCAGGAATCTTGTAGACAGAATAAAGGTTTGTGCTCAAGTTGTAGACCATTAGCAAAGCAATTTTGCCTAAAGATTTCCCTGTGCTGTAGATGGCCCAGTCTTTGGTCCATTTTCTATTGATTTGAGGAGAATAGTTGCAAATAATTTATGGTTAAGCAAGGAATTCTAGACAGAATCCTATTCCATCCTCGCAAAAAATATAGCTATTTTCTATGTTACTTGTTTTTTACTAGAGAATTATATTTTTCTGAAAGTATTGAAGACTTTAATAGTATACCTTAGAAGAATATAAAAAAATGAAGTAATTTTAAGGTAATTATCAAAAATCTATTACAAAATCTCTGTCTGACAGCTCTGAACACACATTGTGTAAAATTAAAGTTTACATGTTGTTTAATACCTCGAAAATATGTATGGGTTTTGCTTGCCTTCTAAAATCTCTACATACCTAAACTCCACACAGAGGCTGCACTACAGCCTGTTCTAGTAAATTTAATTGTACAACAAACTCAAAAATAGTCTCACCAAAATAGTAGGTTTACAAAAATAGTGCTAATAGCATGGCTCCATATTGGACAATCAGCCTTATCAGCTCTATCTGGTGTGGAAATCATCTATATAATATTTCTGAAAGGGTGACATGTTTTAGAAAAATCTCTATTCAGAAAAATAAGGCAGCATTTTAAGTGAATTAGATTACTTAGAGACTTTATGTGTAAACATGCCAAGCCAGCACAAGGAAATTTTTCACTTTTATAAAAAAGTTTGATAATAAATATTTTATTTTTAGTGTATGTACTGGATGCCAGGTACCCAACAAAGCAAATTTATGACTCCCCTCCTCAGCTGGACAGGGGTACAGAAGATAAAACAAAAATGGTCAAAATAGGGACAGGGAGAGATCACTCACAGTTAACCATGACAGGTAAAACAGACTCAGCTTAGGGAAATAATTTATTTTATTATCATTTGAATCAAAGTAGGATAGTGATAAATAAAGCCAAAATTTAAACCCACTTTCTCCCCACCTCTCTGTTCTTCCTGGGCTCAACATAACTGCCAATTTTTTTTTCTTGTCCCCATGACGAGCCAAAACTATTGAGAGGAGAAGAACTGGAGAAAAAGTTAATGGAAAGTATTGTGATATGATCAGAAGGAAGGATATAAACAGTACATAGTAATACTTATGCATATAGTAAAAAAGAATATGGGGGCATTTGGGATAAAACACCAATAAAGCAGGTCAACAGAAGAGACTAGATGAGTTAAAAAAACACAGAAAATAATAGATATATTCCACAATTGGAAGGATGATAGATAACTCAGTTTGCCCTTAGGTTAGTGGCAAAATTAACTCTGTCACTGATGATACAAATACATTGATATTTTTTGAAAGCAATCAGATAGGTACTAACCAAAAATAACAGCTGGAAGTTAAGCTGAAAAAAATAAATCTCTATTGTTGGAATAAAATGAAAGATAAATAAATCCAATAGTATTCTATATTTCACACATATACAGATATTGTGATATTGTAAGTGTGGTTCATTCATGTCAACTAGTTGTAGAAAATAATGTTTACATTTATTTGTATGGACAAATAAAAATTATTGCAATGTTCTGAAATCTTATTTAAAAAATATACTGTGGCACTATTGTAGAGGAAGGTTAATAGTTTTGAAACAAGGTATAATAAATATACTCTTCCCATATGAGCTACAATTTTTCTTCAGTCAAGGAATGAGGAAGAAACAAATAGCAAGAGGCAACATGAACTCCGTGTCATATGAGTAGGGTTGAAAAACACAATTTTAATTTGACTCTGCATAATCTTCACTTATATCAGATACATATTTCATAACCAGGTAAGATTTAGTCCATGTCTTTACATATTAGTGTAACCAAATGGAACACGCCTTGTCCAAATGAAATTCCCAATGTGCTGTGTTGATAAAAATCAAGAAAGTTTCACATATGCTGTGATGCCTTAAGTTTTAGCTTTCATTTTCTTCAGATTCTGTACTGCATTGGTATATAACTATGAACTTCATATAAAGTGTTAGCAAGTTCTCCTCACAGTGTAGTTAAGACAAAACAATTCTTTTCCAGCCTGAGAACCAAGGACTGTTGCAGCTTCAGACCCAAAAAGTATAAACAACAGTGAATTGAGAGAGGAGGGAAAAAAGAGATGAATCATATGTTGTAATTTAAAATAAGAAAGGAGACAAACCAACAAAACAAATAACTAAACCCCAAAACCAAACCATATTATGGTTTCTATTCCACTCTGATCAGGAATTTTATCTAGAAGGAGGATGCCATCCATACTAATGAGTTCAGTCATCTGAACTGCATTAACCATAAATTGTTGAAACGCTAAATGGAGCTAATAGAAGTACACATATTTATGTTTAACCTTTTTTTCTGAAGTTGTGTTATGAGAAGCAGTGTTATGGTAAGAAGAATTTCTTGTGTTCTGTAAGAAATGATTTCTGATGATGCATTCATCACAGAATTCTAAGGCAACATAAATATGATATCACAGAGCTATTAGTTTGCATATTTAAATAATTAAATATTTTGGCTTTGATGCTAAAAACAAAAAGGGAAATCAAAAAACACCAGCTTCCATTTGAATGGCTGGAGATAAATATTAGATATTAAAGATCAGTAAATGTAGTGATTTTGGTTTGCCAGTTCGAGTTTCTTGGCCAACACACCAAGTAATGTAGTAGGTTAGGGTAAATTCACTAAAATTATTTATTCATTTTCTGCTGTGAGAGAAGGATTAGGAGAAGGACAAAAACATACTCAAAACTTTAAAGTGATATAAAGAAAAATTTATTAACAGAATTAAAAGAAGAATAATAAGAAACAGAATAAACATTCAGAACACTTCTCCCCATTTATTTTTTTCCTTTCCCACTGACAACACAGAGAAAAAAACTGGTATTTTCAGTCAGGTGTTTTGCCACTTCTACAATGATCTTTCTTCAGTTCACTTGGGGAGAGGAGTTTCTCCTGCCATGCCATGGAGACCTTTCCACAAGAAACAGTTCTCCTGTGGTTTTAATTTTCATGAATAGCAGCTGCCTGGACATCTACAATCATGAAGTACCTCCCACATTTGGTAGTCTTCCCACAACTTACCCCCATGGGTTATCTTGGCTCACTGGAGTGCAATTTTAAAGATGAGCTGTTAGAACATAGAGACAAAATTCTCTTCATCCATCTCTGGGAAACAGAGGTCTTCTATCCCTGGGGCAAGTTTTCTCATCCCTCTCATCTCTCTTCAAGCTTCTCATCAACTCACAGCTACTTCAACACCTGCTTGCTTCATCATTGGTGCCTGTGTTCATGGCTACATCCCCCAGTGAATTCCATGAGTTATAGGGGAAAAGAGTCTGATCTATCAATTGTATCATAACCATAGCTTTACAAGAGAGTTTCAGCCCAAGACTAAGGCATCTCAGCATTTTCCTCCCATCTGGGCTTTGGCTCTTCTTTCTTCACTGACATTGGTGTCCCTAAGTCGTTCTCTTCACATACTTTCACCTTTCCTTTTCTTTTATTTGGGAGAAGTGGCTCCTGCAGGTTTATCTATTTTTAAACAGAATTTCAGAGTACTAGAAGAGTTAATTTTACCTGTGTCTTGAATTAGGAAATGTCCTTTTGCTGTTGGTCACATGATCTCTGTCAGGCAGCTGCTGCGGAGGCTCATGGCATTGTTTTCAGCCATTTCTGAGCTCCTGAACGGGGCCATGCTATTTGCAGTGCACAGCGCGCCCTCTCTGCGCTGGCTGCAGCTCTGAGATGATTTTTTTCAATAACGGGAATTTCAGTGATTGTGCTGTGGCAGGCCCGGTGGAGTGGGGGTGTCAGCTCCCTCATGGCAAAAAGGCGGCTGGGCTGTGGTTGGAACTCAGTGGCAGTAAAACCTCAGCTGAGCCATGCCGTACTGTGCCACGGGCCGACCCGGCCAGGCCGCCCTGTTCCCAGTTAGCTCTTCAAAAGCCGGAAGCAAGAAAGAGATTTTTCACCTTCTCTTTTCTTAAATGTAGGGTGATTCTAGCTGCTTATTGGTTCTGTCAGCCATGGAGGAAGCAATCATATTTCCACAGGGAAGGTCACTTCCTTTTCTTTACCAAGAAGACTCAGTTGAGGCAAACACAGGACAGTAAGGTACAAGAATTAGGCAATTTATTGATTTAAAAAAAAAAAAAAAAGAAAAAAAAAAGAAAGAAAAGAATAGGAAGATAGAAATCCTACCTCGCAGATCCCCTGGAGCTGTTTGAAGGAGTCAGTGCATCCTAGGGCAGAGTTTCTCATTGATTTAATGCATATGGATAGTGTCCTTTGCAAAAACATTACAAAGAAACTGACTTGTTCATGGGATAAAAAAGGGAATTGCTTTGCATACTGCAAACTGGTTTAAAAGACAGAGAAATAGGAGAATTAAGCTACCACTCCTTGTGGGGGGGTATCCCAAACCGTATTTTTTGTGCAGAGGAAGATTTCTCTTTTTAAAAAAAGAAACAGGATTGTCTGTGAACTTCAGCCACAAGGACTTTCAGACTGTTCTACAGATAGTCCGAAATATGAAACCATTTGTATTTCATAGCACTAATATCACATTTCAGTATGAACCATTTTTCTACAGACACATTCCTACTGGTCTATATTAGGTCCAGTATTACACAATGCATTCTTAGATGATCAGAAAAAAGATGTGACTATTAAGAGACAAGTTTGTCAGTGTTCCCAGTATCATCAAACACTTCCAACAATCAAAATATACTGGTTTTGAAGAACTGCAGAAAGGTCTTCTGTTTTGTGTGCCTGAATAGTAAAATAATTAAATGGAAACAGGTGGGGTGTACACCACAGGAAGGAAAATATGGACAGCTAGAAAGAGTCTAGTGAGGATCTATATAAGGACAATGAACTGTTGCATGTTATTGACTGTTTAGGAGGACAAAACTGCCAGCATTAAAAATCAAAATTGCACTTTTAATTAAAAGACTTGGAAACAAACAGACAAACAAAAAAAAAAACCTACAAAAATAAAACTCCAATACATATGACAGTAACTCAACGTACATGTTTTTAATGGCACTTCCTGCACTTAATATGTTCAGATATTTAGGAAACTGGACCATGCCCTTACGTCAAGGAGTGCTACCTGGCAGTGGTTCACAGGAGTTTCTTTGGTATTTAATGTAAGAATGGTAAAGCAGAAGTCACTTTAGAATTTAAAGGGAAATGTGCCAATTTACCAAGTGTCATGATCCACTAATACAAGTGGGGGGTTGTGATGGTTCATTTAGTAATCTCAGAGTGCAAAAGACACAGCAGGGGACAAACAACAGTTTACTCAACAACAATGCACTTTTATTGAGTGCCACAGCAAATGTGAAAGAGGGAGAAGAAAGGAGATAAAGGATAGAGACAGACAGAACAGGGTGGTGAATAGCTACCAACAGAGACAGAATCCTCGTGGTCGCCCGCCAATAGATCCATCCTCTTCTGTGGGGAGATATCGAAATGGGGTTAGTCGAGGGGTCCTTTTTGTAGTCCTTTTCAAAGTGACAGGCAGTTGGCCAAAAGGTGGGGAGATCGGTAACAAGCCAGTTGGGTAACAAGCACAGGCAGCCCATCATTGGGGGAACAGGCACAGGACAAGCCAGTTTCAGGAGAAAGAACCGTGATCTGTCCATTGTTTTCTGCATAGGTTCTCATGGGAATGCATTTGGTCCACTGAACACACCTGCGGACAACACTTGGCAGACATGCCACCTCAGCCAGGCCAGAACTCCTGTGTTCGAGTTTTAGGGTTTCAGTCTCTGTCCTTGGGGTTTCAGTCTCTGTCCTCAACGATGGTCATGAGGCAGATGAGAGATCTTCAGACCGTCTCTTACACCAAGTGACAAGGTTCAGAAAAAAGGAGGGATACAAAAGGTCCCACATAAATTTCAATAATCTGATTGGAGCAGTACTAGAATTTGGTTGGTTTTTTTTGTTGTCTTTAAGGAAATTTATTTGACAAAGCATTGATTCGACAAGTTATGCTGGACTGGTGTTCCAGGTGAGCTCTCCACCACATTTGGTTACTGGCTGTGCCAAAAGAATAATTACCTTTAAATCAGATGTAGCATAAGAGTTACTTGTAGTCAACAAAGAAAAAGTGAGAATGTACACACTGTTGCCTTCTTTCTTTAAATTCTCTGTTCAAGAGGGCAAAGAGTACAAAATAGAAATATTTTAAAGAAATCATAAATGAAAATTCCGGTTAATCAATAACTTTGGATATTCATATTACTCTGTTGCAAGAAACTCTAGAGGGTTTAAGTGATCAGAAAAAACTATGGAATATTGATTAATTCATGAAAGATAAAAATGCTGATCTGTAGCAAAACAAGACCTCAAGAGCCTGTGAGAGGTAAAAACTTTGGGGCAATCATTATTATTTTTATATAATATTATTACTACTACCTAACAGTCCAAAATTACCACAGTTCCTGTGAATGGTCTAATTGAAGATGCTATAACTTATCATGAGAAGACAACTTAGTAATACAAAAGTTTGGGGAGAATATGACAAATAAACCTGACAATAATAGTAAAAAATATCTTGTGGTAAATGATGTGAAAGATGTACCTCTTTTCATGGATGTGTATGGCTGGGAGGTGCAAAATAATTGGAGAAGCTTCAGGAAAGTTTTTTTACTTGACAGATGTCTTATTTCAAAAGTGAAACCATTAAGAATACAATTGTGATGAATGAGCAGCTGAAAAAATTGTACTAGTAGGGACTTTATTCACAGGAGAGTGACTTTTTTAAGAAGATGCAGTTATAAAGAAACTGAACACCTATAAATACCAGGACCCACCATAAAAATCCATACATCTTAAACTCTGTATGTACTTCCAATCAAACATATTCTGATGGTGTCCACAGACTTTTCAGTGGTGATAGGTAGCTTGTTTGTCAGTGACCGACAACTTTTAAGACTTATATTTCTGGGCTTATTACATTTTTTAATGCCTTTCATACTGAAAGTAGTTTTGTTTCTTTTTTGATGTTGTTGACATATGAACTTTATTAGATTTTGTGTTCAATCTTTCTCATTGTGAATCTAATACTAAACAACTGAAGATTTGCTCAGAGCAAGCCCTTGCAGTGGTTCATTAGCCTATTGCTCTGCCATGCACTCTCTCTTAATTAGATATGGATCCAACACATACCATAAAAAATGGCTTGAAGCAGTGACATACTTAACAGATACTCAGATACAGCAATACAGAACATAGAAATGTAACAAAAATGTTTCAGGACAGAATTAGGAAGTACTAATGGATGAGAATTCATCAGACTTAAAAATTAATAGATGAGGGGCCAAAAGAATGAGACTACACAGAGATGAATGATATTAGGTGATAGACAGAGAATGATTGATCACAAGAAGTCCACTCAGTGAAATTATCAGTTAGCAAGCTTAAAAGACAAATAACTATTTTTCCACACAACTTATAATTGTAGTCATAAATTACCTTCAAATAGATAAGACAAGTTTTCAGTGCCCATTAAATACAGCATTCTAAACTCCATTTTGAAATTCCTTTGTGGCCTGTAGCTGTGAAAAATATTTCAGTGTATGGATAATTCTGCACTTGCCATGTTCTCATGTTCTTGCCTTATTACCATTCTCTGATTAGGAAAAATTGTCATGCACAGTGTGATAATTTATAAAATGTCTTATATATCTTACATTAGAATGTAAATATAATGGCCAATAATAACTGATAGGAACATTTCCACAGTATGTTTGCTGCTAGTCATGTTGAAGAGTTTTTAACAAAAAAAAAAATCAACAGTGATTTGATGTATGTATGTATGTAGTTAACCAGAATAGAAGCAGAATCATGTAATTAATTATTTTATTACTTTGATTTCACTTTAAAAGTCAAATGCATTCAGACAAAAAAAAAAAGTTGATAGAATCCACAAGCTATTATTTTAGATATTACTCACTGTAACTACTGAAAATTTTTATCCAGATAGTTGGATGAATAAAATGATATCATATTGGAATTAGTGAAGCTATTCTTGTGACAAAATTATTGTTTTTATTCCTATTAGAAGCTGAGGTGGGTTTTTTTTTATTCATTATACTGTTCCTATGACTGCCTGTTTGACTTCCACGCTGTTGATGTAAATGAACTCTTTCTTTGATGATGATAATATAGTACATCAGCAATATGTGTGTATAATTGTCCTCTTTAAAAGTACCTTTTAAATTTAAATCCAAGATGCAATTATTTTAGATATGCAAATGATCAAATCGAGGGTAATGCTACAAGAGAAATTCATAACATGTTCAAAACAGAATAGAAATGGCTATCTCTGCCTTAGGCTTACTGAAGATTTCCTGACAGAATCCAAACATACTCAGCTGAATAAAAGAAATAACACTTTTTAAGGTTTATGTTCTTCTGTGAGAGTTCAGTGCTCTTTCTACAGCTTTTTGCAGAGAAATCTTTCTCTGCTCAAAGAGGGTTTAACCTTTAATACCAAATTTATTGTCATTACACGGTATTTTGCATTAAGAAAGGCACACAAGCAGTGTACTGAGACCACATTACAGTGTGGTAAGGCACATAGCAATTGTAACATACAGTTGAATCACAGTACAAATTTCCTTCCCAGTCACTAGAGAGGAACAATAGGCTCAAACCAGCTAAGTCCATTGACCTCTTCAAAGTTTTAGTTGTTCTACAGCTTTTATATCCTTTGTTGGGCTAAACCACATTTACAGTTTCACCAGGCTGGTCTTACCAACTCAAGAAGACAATAATCTCTATTATTTAGCTCCAGGAAGGCTGCTTACACAACCAGTTGGGACACTCAGCTGATAAAAATGAGTTAATCTTCTGGTATTGCCATTTATCTAAAACAAAGGCCACCCACTGTTCCTGGTAGTATTGAGCTTCAGCTTTCTTTGCAACAGTCAGTCATTCCCTACGTTCTTCCCTTCTCTTCCAAGCACATTGATCTTGCCCTCTCATCTGAGCCATTTTCCATTGCAGGATTTTGTTGATTGATCACACCTCCTTATGCTTTTTGTAAAAGGGACAATCCCTGTATGTCAATTCTTGAATTTGTCTTGATGCATCTCCTTTTTATTCCTTTGGAGGTAATTTGTTTTTCTAGTAAACAGAAATTCAGAGAAATTCTTGGGTGTACTTTCATTCACATCAAAACTGATTTTGTGAAACAAATTTTCCAGTTCCACATGCTGTTTCAGTTAGCTTCACAAACAATTTTTGAGCTTGTAATTTTTTTTTTGCTTCGAGGTTAAACAAAACTTACAAGATGTGAGGTGCACTTAATGCTTACTACCTGCTCCTTGGCTTCAATTCAGTAGCTTTACTACTGGATAAGTACAATAACTCTGCAAAACACATACAATGTAGAGGTCAGGTCCTCAGCATCAGGTGTGGCACTTGCAAATTTGCCCTTATTCCACACTAAAGAGGCTTCCAGTGACTTATCTGGAACACAGAAATTCTTCTCTGCATCAGAGGGATCCTGAGGTATTACATTGTGGCAAGTCTAGATCACAAAAAGTGTTTTGTAAGAGTAGTTGTTTCATTGATCTTTGTTTAAACACTTATGTTCAATAATGGCAGCATGAGATGATAATTTCTTAACTTTATGCATTTTAGACATATCTATTTTCATGCCTGCTTCGATGACACCACACAGAGACATGCCCAAATTAGTTAGCTCAAAAACTGACAGAAGCCCATCTAGGAATCAGAAGCTTCCTCCTAAAAGCCCACTTTGGATCCTGTCTTGTTTTGACTTCTCTCATTACCATGATAAATATAATGATTATTTACATAGCCTGCAGAATTGCTTTTCAGTTGCAGTGTCACTTTCCAGGTGTAATACATTTTTATTCCTATTTTCCTCCTTCAGAGATAGCGTAATTTCCTGGACACTAATACAAGTGATACAGTTTAAAAGACACTTGTATGTGAGTAGCATATTGGAATGTTGTAACAAATAGCAATCAAGGCTCAGTAAGACATCTTGTAACCCTAAGACATTGTCCCCAGTGTCTTTCAGGTAAAGAGCAATGACTGCTCTGTATCTTTGTTGAGAAGGAAGGTAAACAGTTTTTTAGAAAAACTGAGTGTTGGGACAGGTGTTGTTTTTGGTTTAATATTCAATAAAGGTAGATCAGTCTTGGTCTTATTAAATTCATATTTACAGAAGCCTAAAATATTTTTGCATTATGGAATTATGATATTCAGAGACTGATTGTCTTTACATAAATATTGCAGTAAAGTTGCTTGAAAAGACTTCATTTGTATTCTATTTTGCAGTCATTTTCCCCTTCATTTCTTCTATTGACTCTTTTTCTATGCTAGGAGATCAGTAATAAACCATGGGACTGTAGAGGATGATGCAAGTCTTTGCATATCAAATGAAATAAGAAAATCAGTTTAATTAGGATGAGGAGAATTACAATCCACTGTAACTCATGTATAATCAAGCAAGGTCTTCATTTGGATTTAAAGGTGAGAGTTCTAATAAGGAGCTCCCTCCATAATGAACTTGTTCATTCACTATTGGCATAAAATATATTAATAATTTGTGCAAATACATTCATGTATAGATGGGTGTTTTATATCCTGACTTTTAACATGCCATATTTAATTTTGGTTAACTTTTGGTAAAAAAAATATTCTGAATATTTGTTGTGAAGTTAGTCTTGCAGAGGGTAATGTGTATTTTCAGTCAGTGGTCTAGGTATGTCAAGCATCTTTTTTAAAATAGTATCCCAATTAGATTCTCCTTTCATAATGGAACATTGTGTCCTGGGAGTGTTGCTGATATGTCTCTTCATCTTCTTATAAAAATAAGGTATTTGTCCCTCTTGGACCAAATTTAAACCTTTGTATTTTTTGCCCTGCCCTTTGGAATTATTTACCTTTTCTTCATTAAGGTTGAGAAGATATGAGGAACATGACCTAGCTACTCTAACAAGACATAATTTGTATTGCAGAATTTGAAAGAATGATCAAAGATAGACCTCTTTTTTAGGTATATTTTTCTAATATATTTTAAACCTTTGTATCATGGGGATAGAAAGGTTTAAATGAAACCAGTTAGAAATAGCCTGACAATACTACCTTAGTTTTGCTGTTAGCTTGCAGTACTCTGGGGCAAACCAAACAGTAACCCTTAAAGCTAAAATCTAGCTGTAGGCAAAAGTTGCAAATTAAATGTGATTGACAAAAGACCTCAATATTTATAGAAGAATAAGACATATGACTTTTCACTAAAGACAGTTAAAACCCCAAGTGGAATACACTATCCAGAAATAAGTTGTGTGAATGTTTCTATTTTGAATTATATTTATTGACAAAAAAAAAAAAAAAGACCGTGAGCTTTCAGTTTACTACACACAAATTATGGCCCTATCATCTATAGTTTGGATTGCAGAGAGAGGCACTATCAAACATTAGATTGACAATATCTTCTTGTCTAGCCAAAGATTGTCCCTGGGACAAGACAAGGATGGAACAGTTCTGCCAAGCCTTGTAAGGCTCTCAGGATATGCTTGTATTAGTGTCTCAGGTGGGTTTGGGAGAGCTCTAATTCCCATTAGTTTTTCCTTTCATCTGCTGTGGTTGACATACTGGCACAGTCTTAACGTATATGAATAGGATACCTTCAGGGTGAAACTAAGCTGGAAAATTAACCTCATGACTGCCAAATGCAATCCCATGACAAATGGGCATCTACTCCATGGGACCAGACTAGGAGTAGTCCAAAGCACTTCAAGAAAGGAAAACAACAAAAGTTCCACAAGCCTTGACATATGCATGGCACACAAACTGGGTGTTTTGCATCAGATGATTGTCTACAGATTTATTGATCCATGCTATTTGCCAATGTAGACATAGTTTAGGTCGCTAACAGATTAATCGACATTCAGAACAGATAAAACTGATTCTTGTCTTAGCATCTTACATCTCAGTAGTTAGACTATCTATAATTCACCAGTCTTTAACATAGGTGTAATTGAAAACTCAGCTTTTGTGTGTGTAGTTGTCCCTCCATGTGTCACTGTTCAGCATACTACTTTGTCCAGATTAAGTCCAAGCTGTCTTAATTCAGTCCAGATTACTTTTACTGTCAGAAAGAAAAGCAGTTCTGTCAGGGAACAGCTGATAATTAATGTAAAGGAAACATCATTTGTATGTGTGAAAAATTCCAGTGCTACAGGCAAAAATCCCTACTCTAATGTTAAAAATATCTTCAATAAACACTTTTTGGATTTTTTAAAGAAATGCATAACTAAAATAAGTTACCTGCTTGGTTGGTTTGTGTTTTTTTACTATACTGTCTGTATAGAGAAATTCATCCAAAGGTAGCTACAATTTATTCAGGGATCAATTCTTCTGGATGTTAGTATCTGGTTTAGAATAATGGAATAATTTATATTTTTAACTGAGGTTTTAGACAGCCTGTAAACCTTTACTGTAACAGTGTTGCTCAGTTCCCTTACTATAATTTAATCTCAGAACCATGAATGCAAGTGTTACAACCTGACCCTGGACACAAGGGTTCTTCAAGTTCCTGTAAATAAATCCTTTGGGGTGAGTTAGAGGGAAACGATACTGAATGATTGATGTTTATAAATATATATGTGTGTGTAGGGTTCATTTTAACAACTTGGTTGCAATGGAATACAGGTATGTACCTATTTTGGTTATTATCTGTAGTAATACAGCAATATAAAAGCATTAAAATATCACTTAGGAAAATATATATGGAAAATAAAGACAGGATAAGAGTAGAGAGAGCTCACCACTTGTGGATCCAGTGACTGGAGTTGATTGTTCTAATTTAGGCGTCTGTTGGACAAAGTGATGGCTGCATTCTTGATGAGTCTGATGTGGGGGAAACAAAACACGGAAGTTCAGTGGGTTAAATTATGTTCCAGTTCAGGTGGGGACACCCAGGCACCTCCCCAGGAGAGGAAATTTTGCAGTGTCTGATGCAGCACTGTGGATCATGTACATTCCTCTGGTGGAAGGCCTCAGAAATTACTCTATGGATGCTTTGGGGGTCTTTGATGGTTTCTGACACCTTTGAAGACTCATGATGATGTAGTTGATCTAGTTAGGCCCCATTGAGATGAATACCTCCAGGCTTGCATGTGAATGGTCCATATGAATGCAGCGCTCCTCAGGGAGGGGGAGAGGTTTACAACTGAGCCCTTGCCTAAGGGAGGACATTGGCATGATAAAAAAGGCTACCCCACCTCCCCAGGGTCTGCTTCTTATTGGCCTTTTCCCTCATCTAGCTCAAACCCCAGTCTGTAGCCTCCAGTAGTGGCTGTTCACCCTCTGTCTTTTGGGTCAGAGGTTTTTTACACATCAAGAATTCTTCTCCTCCCCTTTGGTTTTTGTGAGGAGGGAGGATGGTACAAACCCTGGTAAAAGCTCCCTGCTGACTCTGCAAATGTCCAACTGTATTAAGTCATTGAGAAGCAACATTCCAGTCTCTCACCGCAGGAAAATCACACAGAGAATAATACACAGAATATTCTGAGTTGGAAGGGACCTACAAAGATCATTAACTCCAACTCTTACATGAATGGCCCATACAGGGTTTGAACCCACAATTTTTGTGCTGTTTGCACCCTGCTCTGACCAGCTGAGCAATGTGTATGTGTGTGTGCCTTTTCACGTGTGGCTATGCAGATATATTTATGCAATCACAAACTTTTCACCCAGTGAGGGATAGGAAGGAACAAGGTGGGAAAGAATTTTTAGTGAAGGTGCCTAAATGCAGCTATTTCACTTCGATCCCTTTGATCCTTTTGACTCTTAGTTGTTGCTGTTGGACACACAATCACACACACATGCACACTGTCTGGTAAAAAGGCAGGAACTATTTATTACAACATCTGACTCCATTTTTATAGTATTTCTACACAGACCAGGGACTGGAGGAGAAGGCTGACACCTCTCCCATCCCATTGGTCAAGACAACTGCCCATCAGCTGTCCATATCTCCAAGAGAAGGAATGTAAACTAACTTCATCTTAACAAAAACATTGCTTCTATTTATAACACCCGTGTATGAGAAAACTAGGAACTATGAAAAAACATCCAAAGCTGTGAAACATCAGAAAGCTGAAGGAATCAGGGTGACATTTAGACTAATAAACAGTGCTTAGACGTCACAAGTACTAGTGTCTAATTTTACCATTTTTTTTTTTCCTCATAAAATTACTTCACATCCATCCAAGTCTTTGGTTTTTTGAATGTAGAATTATGAAACTGCTATTAAATAAATGAACTAATAAACGAACAAAGCAAAAAAGGAAAATAAAAACATGCACTCCTTTGATTTCAGTTTTTGAAATTATTTTCATTTGTAAGCACAATCCAAATTTTCAGGATTGTTTTCTTAAAAATTGAGATTTAAGTAGTTTTAGTTTCAAGAATTGATTTCCAAACATAAAAAAAAAAAACCCAAACCCTTCTCTGGTTCTGCTGTCAGTTTGAAAAAATAAATAATAACTATATGAACAAAACAAAACAAAAAAATCCATGTTCCCCTAGTATATCCAAGCATGAGTTCATTTTTTACAACTAAATAAAAATATTAAATATACTCTTTTCATATAATATAATGCAAAACTTTTGAAAAACACCATAAAAATAAGTGGCATGAGACTATGTCACATTATCTGTTGCTGAAACTCTCAGACTTTAAAGCTTTCATAGCAGCATACGTTTTTAGTTTTGTGCACTATTTTTTCATCTATAAGCAATGAATCTTACATGATGTGAAATTCATGCTTGCTTTGTTAGCATCTGAGTTCTTCAGGGATTTTATTTTTTGGGGAGACTGTTTCATATGAAACACTATTAAAATCAATGTGAACATAAATTTACCTACATTTATGTAAGTTTTTGTACAAAAACTCATACTCATTTGGACCTTATCTCTGTTTGAGTGATCCCTTCATAATTTAATTTTCTCACTCACTTTGCTTTTTGCTAGAAAGGTGACTTTCAGAAACTCTGCATGGCAAGTCTCTTTTTATGCTCCTGCATTTCAGGGACCAATAAACAGGAGGATGGAGCTGCTTGAAAGAATTTTTGATACATAAGGGTCTGAAGGACCCTCAGATGCTTCTCACTAGCAAAAATGTTGCAGCAGTTGTACTCTTTGTCCCTTCTCTTTGTTTCTTCTGTCCAAACCATTAGTTGCATTTTGATAACTTAAATCATCATCATCTGCAAAATTCTATTCATGCAAGGAACCTATAACCCTTTCAGCTGTTCCAGTTCCAACATTTGGAGAATTCTGGTCTTTACTGTATTTTCAGAAAAATATTTTTACAAAATCAAACTTACTGACTTCTAGTGATTGCATTGAGCCAGTGACTCATATGGTAGAAAAGGTACTACAAAGCCCCACTAATAATTTATGATCCAAAGCTGTTTCTGCCCTTGTGCCATAAATTCAGCAATGTGTGTCATGGGTAGAATATTGCTGTTACAGAGAATAAAGTTACCATTTCATCATCCTTTTCATCATCTTTTGGTACTAGGATTTAACTTATCTTTACACAGAAGATCCAAACATGAGATAAAAACTATTATAAAATATCGCTAACACCGAACTGTCTCCTCAAGCATTTCACTTCACTTTATACTGAGGTGAAGGAAAGGAACTGCTCAGGGTTGTGTAATTGATTTTAAAAAGTTCTTCAAGATGCATAAAAATTACACCTGAACTGAAACCAATTATTAAAGGAGATGAGTAAAGCCACTGTGGGGGGCTGTTTTTCCCCTGGATATCACTACAGATCTTCTTAAAATATTGCACAAGTACTATTTTTTTTTTCCTTTCAGGTCTGTGACAACTTGTCAGTGAAGTGAATTTCCAGAGAAAATGTAAAATAGGAATAAATGAAGAGAAAAGGGTAATGAGATTTGCCTTAATAATAATAATAATAAAAATAAAAATAATAAAAAAAAGGAACTTGAAGAGGTATTTCAGAACGTATGGTCTAGGGACACAGCCAGAATTGCAATAAAGAGGAAAGTATGAGAGACTTCGGAAAGGACAGACATTTAAGAGCAAATCCCATCTGTCTTTCAAACCAATAACCTGAAAACCACTCCAATATAATGTGATACCTGTATAAGCCATGAGACAGTCAGCAAAAAAGCCCAATAATTTGAGGTGCAGTGAGTGCAGTGAAAATCAAAATCAGCAAATAGTGTAGGTAGGGCAAAGAAACATGACTCACATATCTATATAGTGGAATATTTCCATTTCAGACTCTTGTGAAAAGGCACACAGAACAAGAGATATATGCATATTTGCAAACTCTGTAATTGGAAAATTCACAATGGTAAAAATGTTGCCTCATCAAACTTCCTGGAAGAAGCATGTATAAATATTGCATGGATGAGTTAAGGAAACCAAGTTACTTCAGAAAAGTCTTAATACCAATTATCTAAAAATAGAAAAGTACAACACTCTTTACCTGGGTAGAAGGTTAGAGTATGTTAAAGACATGTAAAATTATACTTTATATGAATATATGTGTATATATGTTGGTAGAAAGGCAAGTATTGATATACATTTCACACAGTATAGTTCAGTAGAAAAAGCAATAGAAATGAATCTTCTAAAATATATATTTGGCATAACAATGGTAGTCAATTGTTTTTTCATTGGTATTAGGACATAGAGAAATATATTATCACAATTTTACATCATGTCTTAAGTTTAAGCATTAACTTTTATGTATTACTATAGAATAAAATACAGATAACATCATTAAATAATTTTTTTAGTAAAGTGTGTGTAGTGGTTATCACATTCGCTGAATTTTCATTTTAGTGGAATAGGATTAAAAAAAAGGCAAAACAGGCTCAATTTAAAAATAGAAATAGTTAGATTTCTTAACATACACTAAGGGGTAAACAAAAAAAAACAACAACCACGAAACCCTCTCAAAGACAACCCCCCTCCTCCCTCGCAACAATCTACTTTTCCACGAAAACAATGCAAAGAGACAAAACATCAGAACTCTTAAGTCAGTAGCGCTTAATAAAATAGTCTTTCATTCAGTCTTTTGAGAGAGACATGTCCCTCCTGATTCTTCTGGTAACTTTCCACAAGAGACACAGTCTGTTTGTGGCTTCCAGCTCCCACAAACACAGCCCGCCCGACACTGCATCTGTGAGTTTCCCAAATGCAGCCTTTCATATGGTCACATAAGGGCTTGTGG
>WBMY01017406.1:15816-41496 GCA_013397315.1 Donacobius atricapilla
TCCCGGGATGGCTGTGTCCCGGGATGGCTGTGTCCCGGGGCCGCTGTGTCCCGGGATGGCTGTGTCCCGGGATGGCTGTGTCCCGGGATGGCTGTGTCCGGGGCCGCTGTGTCCCGGGACGGCTGTGTCCCGGGATCGCTGTGCCCCGGGATGGCTGTGTCCCGGGATGGCTGTGTCCTGGTGGCCGCTGTGTCCCGGGATCGCTGTGTCCCGGGATGGCTGTGTNTTTTTTTTTTTTTTTGTTGTCCGTGTGTGTGTGTGTGATCACAGGAGCTTAAATCATCTCCGAAAATTTTGCTGCGGCGCTCCAGGAAGGCAGCTGAGATGACTTTGGTTTGGGCATCAAACATTGTAATAACTAAGGCAAAAACCCCTAAAAGTGAATGGACTCAGGGCAAGAAGGGAGCTGCTGTGTCCTTTCTTATGAAAACTTATTGTTGTTCAGTCTTTATGAAAAGTATGATGTACTTAGTTTCTGTGGAAAGTCCAGGGAAGAAAAAGGCAAAAATAACAGTTTAGGAGAATCTAGAGGTGAATCTTACATATAAGTTAACAGGTTATAGATAGCTCTTATAAAGGTTGCTGTGGTTTAAACCCAGCCACTAAGTAACACACAGCTGGGATGAGGAGGAGAATTAGGGAAAAGTGAAACATGAATTGGGATCAAAACAGTTTAAGTTTTGAATAGTTCTGCTCAGGAATAAAAAAAAAAGGGAGAATCATTTTAGTACAATGAAGAAAAATTGGCCCCTATGGCTTGGAGGATAGGAAAAATCTGGAAAGTGTAGCCGCAGGCTCCAAACTCTCACACTCAGAGGTAAGACAAAGTGATTATCTGGATCATTCTCACATTTCAGGTCTGTACTTAGACCAGAGGCAAATGTACTGACAAGTGTGTGTCAGAAGTTTGCAGGTAGAGGAAGGTAGAGAAATCTCTAAAAAGAGATTACTCCACAGTAAGGTAAGAAAAAAAAAATTAACCACACTTAAAACTACATAATGGATACAGCAAATCATTCCAATACAAAAGGATCATTCAGGGGTGAAGAAAGTACAAGAAAGAGCTGGGACATAATACTGGAATGTCAAAGTTATTGTTGTTTTACAGGATGTTGGGAAATAAGACATTAAAATTCTACTCCAAAAAGATGTTATACACCCTGGGGTCCAGAACATCCTACGAGACTGACAAAGCTTTGCATGGTCCTGTCTATGGCAGCTGGTACCACGATATCACTGGCCAATATATCACTGTCCAGGGAAGTGAGGTGTCTCTTGCTCCCTAAGGGTAAGAAGACTGAATTTGAGACAAAGTATAGAAATTCAGTCAGAGCCCAGGCCAATCAATAACTTTAAAATGGCAATATGTAAAGGACAGGTTGTGCTGGGGAGAAGAGTTGATCGATGCTTCTTTATTATCTGGCACTTGATGTCTAATGCTGCAGGATGCCCCTAAATGCATGCATTAAGTGAGGTGCTTTTGGCCACAACTTCTCAGTAAAAAGCCAAAAAGAAACAGCATCTATTTGTAACCTGTTGTTTTGTCAATGATTCTTGTCTCTGCCATCCACTCCTGTTGGTGTTCTCACTGTGCTAACAGTTGCTTTGTGGTGAAATAACTCTCTAAAAACACACACTGACAAACCCTAGTCCCAGCATTCCCTTCCAGCTCTATCCTGTGGCTGAGGCAGTAGAAGAAATCATAGTATCACAAAATGGTTTGAGTTGGAAAGGACCTTGAAGATCATCTAGTATCACCCCACCCCTGTGATGGGCAGAGATTAGATCAGGTAACTCAGGGCCCCCTCCAGGCTGGCCTTCCACTTTCAGGGATGGGGCATCCACAACCTCCCTGGGAAAGGTCTGCAAGTGCCTTTCTCCTTTCTAAGTAAAGAATTCCTTCCTAACTAATATGTAATGTAAGTCTCTCCTCTTTATATTTATAACCATTCTGCTTTGTCTTATCACTATTTACCAGTGTAAAGATTCATTCTCCCCCTTTTTAATGTACTGTTGCAGCTCTGAAAGAAATTCTTGTATCAGAGATTCAAGTATGTCAGTTCCTTTGTGAAGCTTGTAAGAAGTACAGTTTCTGCAAAGCTAAAAGAACATCTATAAAATGTCAGCAGGAGAAGATTATCCTTGTCTTGCATAACCTTGTACTGGTTTGAAAGCAAAACCAGTGAAAGACTCCAAGTCAGAAATACAATTTAATAGGAGGGGGGGAAAAAATAAAATAAGTTAAATAATACAACCTTTTAGTCAGGGTGGTGGTAGCAGTCCGGATGAAGTGGTCTCGTTGAAGCAGTGATCCTGTAGAAAAGTCCAGTAGCTCCTGTCCTCTGGGAATCCAGCGGGTTAAGGGCCCCCTGTGCTATCCCGGGTTATATCCAGGTGGGAATGCTTGACTCCTCCCCATCGGCGGAGCATCCCACAATGAAATGATGTAATTTTATGAGTCATGCAGTGGGTCCTTGATTGCCCATTAAACAGAGATAACTCCCGGATGGGAGTTACCCATGAGTCATACAGCAGAGCATGAATGGGCCCATTAACAGAAGATATTCCGGAGGGTGGGGCAAGGGAAACACTGCCCCACCTGGTTTCAACAGC
Source organism: Donacobius atricapilla (assembly GCA_013397315.1). Lineage (NCBI taxonomy): Eukaryota > Metazoa > Chordata > Aves > Passeriformes > Mimidae > Donacobius > Donacobius atricapilla. Next base: position 18,430 of record WBMY01017406.1, read on the forward strand.
TCATGAAGATGGTGATAGAATACATACCTTGGGCATATTTTACAGTGTAACCTAGGACAAACCTCTAGCTTAGTTACAGCATTTCACATGTAGCTTGGTTTTGCAGTTCTCATACCTCATCAGACACACATGCTGTCTTAGAGACAAGAAAGAAGCATAATAGGAAAGGATTTACATCTCAGTTTAGAAAGAGATTTATCCTAGTTTATTTATATTAAATTAAATTGAATTATCTCTCTCTTCTTTTTTGATTACCTTTTTTAGAGCATCTAAAATAAACAATTGCCATGATCATCCAGCTCAATGACATCTGAAAAGGTGCAATTCAAGCAGTCTAATTGGAGGCTCTTTTGCTTAAATATATCAGTGGTATTTCCCACCTTATCTGTTTTTCCTGACCTTATGCTCATCTATCTCTGTGTAACTGCCTGCCTGCATTATGTGTGATAATAATATTGTGAAATGTCATTTTGAACACTGGAGGCAGAGAATGTACAGCTGACAAATCCATTGGTCAGGCTTGTGCAGAGGAACAGACAATTTCGAGATTAATTTCCAAGTTTACTGCAATTTTCCTAGTTTACTACAAGTGTGTTATCTCTTCTTCAAAATATATCTCCCTAGGTGATTAAACAGCTGTTGATAAGGCTTGTCTGTTAGGCTACTTATAATGATCCTAAATAATATTACACCATGCAATCTTTTTATATATGTGTCAAAGTATCCAAAGATTTTTCTATTGTTATGGAAAGTTAACCAACAGTAATGCCAGATGTATATCAGGTCATCTTTTGATGGTCTTTATCTCAAGTTTTGATCATTGTTGTAGTTCTTAAAATCTGGAAAAGTATGACAAAGAGGTTTGCATTCTGCTTTTTCTTAGGTTAACGTGTCCCTGTTTATTAATCAAAATGACTTTTCACCCCTAGTAAGTTGATTATACTTATGTAAGTCTTCTATCTTACACTGAGGTCCCTTCAGGATCAGGAAGTCAGCAATACCTTCACTGTGCAGAAAAACAACAAGAACACAGGGGGCTGCATCTTGCTTGTGCAAGGTCAGAACTCTCCACTGGTAATTTCACATGACTTTGGAAAAGGCTTCTGACCTGTTTTTCTCATGAATAGCAATATGCATTAATACCTGATGTTTTTCTTGGCACCTTATCTAGACATTTATACCTGTGAATTGGGAGTGTTGAACTACCACCCAGGAAAAAGGAGAACTCTTAATTGGAAGAATTTCACAGTCACTTTGTGCAGGCAGAAATGAAGATATGGGGGCTGTGGCAGAGGAGAATCAGACCTAGAAATCTTCTTCATCTTCATGAAAAGTGATCAGACACAACCCTTCCCCGTCGCAGAGCACAGCTGGCCTGCCATTGGTACGTTCTCTGTATTCATCCACTGAAGGCTTTGCCCTGGGCAGCCAGGGAGCACTGCAGGGGTATATGTGCCTCAGCCCTTGCATCTCTGTTAGTTCCCCTTCTTGTTACCCTGAGAATTATATGACATGTCATTTTCTGTCAGCTTCTTTTCTCCTTCTGGGGCGCTGAGGCAAACAATTAATTTATCTTGTTTTAGAGAATGTCATTTTGCCATCTCGATAAATTTCCCTGGCTGCTGTGTCCCTCCAAGCCATTCGGGCTGCTTCACTACTAGCACCCCATGTGCCTTCTGGACTTGAATTTTTTTCTTTATTTGTCTGACGATCGTACATTATCTTTTATTTATTTTGCCCCTTTGCTTTTCTTCTCATTTGTTCACGGCTGATAGGCTTTAAACTTGCCAGTCATCAGCATCTGATGTCCACATGACTCTAGAACATTTTATAACTTTGTTTCAGCCTATATTGCCCTTCTCAATATGCCCAAGGAAAGCTCACCGTCAATTCTGTCCTTAACATTGAGCCCAAAACAGTCCTTGCACACCATAGAACCTGCAAGCCACTTTTCTCTGTCTGCCCTGACAGTCTTATTTCCATGCAATTTGTTCAGTTCTCTGTGGCTTGGAAGTGTTCTCATCTCAGTAATATGAAAATCTCAAGATTATCCCACCGATCCCTTTGCATTGCAAAAATGCCTGGTCCAAGTTTTGGCATTCCTCAAAAGGAAAAAGCAAAATTTTCTCATGAAGATCCGTGAAAACTTTGTACATTTGCTGCTTTCCCACAGCTTTGTTCAATGACTTGGAAGACACTGGAGTGGGCAGTACAGTGAAAACAGTAGCCTCCACAGATGGAAGGCAACATGTAAGAGATAACGAAGAGGAGAGAAGGAAGGCTGAGGTATGGAAACTGGAGGAGAGAAAGAAGGCTGAGGTATGGAAACTGGAGAGCAGTTTGTCTATAGACAGCTTCTAACAGCTCTAATGGGTTTGGTAACATCACTGAAAGGGAAGAAGGCAGACGTGGTTAGGATTAGTTTTAGGATTAGACAATCACTGGGTGAAACAGAAGGTTTAGGTTCAGTGAATTTACAGCATGTCTTTGGGTATTGTATTACTGCTATTTGCAATGCATCTGTTCCCTGTGCCTATAGAATCAGATCTGACAGCTTTAGTGATGCCCTCAACTTGGATTGGATTTTGGCCCCACTATTCCTGTGAACAAGAGTAGAGAACAGTGGTACCTTTTCCGTTTAAAATGCTCACTCCATCCTGCAGAACACTTTGAGGAAAGGAGAATGGCAGCCAAACTCCTGAGCTGTCAGAAACTTTGCTGCATTTGGTTCTCTTCCCCCATTCCTCTTTTGAACTGAACATGTCCAATCTGGAGTCACTCGAAGACAATGAGCATAGAATCCTATGGAAGATTTCATGTCACATTTCAAAGAAGAACTCTAAGCCTGTAAAAGACCAAAGTGTGAGTAAAGGATTGAGAAGGCAGAGTGAAAGGTATTGGGGGAGGTGATGGCAGGTGAGGGTTATGTGGGAGGAAGAGAATGAATTCACATTTAGGGCTCATTCTGACGCTTCATTCCCTGACCTGTGCTGGGTCTAAGTTTAGAGAATAAAGGTAAGATCTTAGGAGAGGGGAAACAGATAAAAGAAACAAAGCACATAGAGAATGTGCTATCCTGGAGGTCTTAATTCAGTAGTATGGAGCTGCGGTGCAGCCAGCAGCTATGACAGCTTGAAGGAGATCACTCAGAGGGATCTGAGTGAGCTTTCTCCAGGGCAGCTACTCATTAGTGTCATCAGAGAGACAGAATTATGTAAGTCTGTGTTTCAGGTGAAAGATATGTTAACTTCCAACAAGGAAGGGCTGTGCTGACAAAGAATTTCTGTTATAAAAGCTCTGCTATGGACTTAAATTAGCTGCTATCCAGACTCAGCAATTATGGGCTTTCTGGGATGTGACTATTTATACCTGTAAGGTAGCCAGTGAGAGTAGGGCCAGTGCCAGCCTGGTTGTCCTCTTCACCTGCAGTAAACAAGTGAGCTCTCCCTTGTCCCAGTTATGCAGAGAGGATTTTAGGCTCTGTTCCCAGGAGGAGCAGAGACAGAACTGTTCTGTCCCTAGGCAGTGAGGGTAAAAGAGCTGCAAAGAGCACAGGGTGCTGGATCTCTGGCCCATCATCCTAGCATAGCAAGAAGGTCTTGGCTGGGAAGTACACACAGGAGGTAAGATCACTCCGTCCTCTAGTACTGCTTCCTCAGCCATGGCTGTGGAAGTTTTGGTTCCATGTCTTACATTGAAAGCAGCAGCTGCTTTCTAGTTCTCCCTTTCTAAGTACTTCCCTCCCTAAAGCATCATTGTGAAAAGCCCTCATGAGGTTACTAGCCCTCACAGCTTTACTGTTTCGAGGGAAACTCAGGGCTTACACTGTTAGCCCAAGGTAAATTCTGCTAAAAATTCAAGTGTTGCAGTTTTAATACGCTCTGGTGGTCTGGATTCATGCTTAGCTCTGCCACAGTCTTTAACCTCACTGCCCAAGCCCATGCATTAGAAGCTGTATTAGCAGCAAATACTTTATCTGTGGTGTAACAGATTTTGACAAGAGGTGTGAAGAAGGTAGCCACTCATTAGAGCTCTCTCCTGCCTCTCTCTGATTTCCTACCTTGTCTCTTAATGGGCTGGGAGAGGTTATGGTGCTTGCATTCTCACAGGCAAGGCAAGATAAATCTATCTCCTACATAAAGATGTCCTGTTATGCAAGAATTTTCTGAGATTTTCTCAGCAGAGAGCATATGACATTTTACAGTTATTTTCTTACACTATATTTTGGTAGGATATAGAATGGGCTAAAAATTCAGAATTTAGTGGAAACTTCCTTTCTTGTGTTGCAGCTTTCATTGATACTTGCAATTTTGAAGGAAAAAAATTGTACAAACATCAATGACTCTGTGTAGTCCACATCATAAATCAAGTGGCGTCTGGTAAGAAAGAGCCAATACAGAAGATTCCTGCTTACCTGAATCCTGTGATTCTGCTTTAGTCAGATAGACTGAGATATCCAGCAGAGGAAGTGACCCTTTCAACCTTCTGCGTGAAAAAGTAAGGGCTCGTTTGTACAGAGTGAAATACAATGCCTGACTATGACTGTGATAGGACAAAAGACTTAAATTCATGAACTCACTTCTGAGCTGCTCCTCACTAGGTAGATCCAGAGTGTCACATGCTCGGAATGGATGTGGATATCTTGGCTGTCAGCAAGGCAAGATTTAGGAGAATATATGCTTTCTCTTTGGTCTGTGAGCACTTGGCATGGAATATGTTGCAGCATTCTGATCTATCCAATGTGATGGGATTTCCTATGGGCTCGATATTTCTGAGCCTGAATTTTAGCTTGCTAACTATTGCTAGCTCCTTTCCCAAGGGAAAGCTGTCAACAGTTTTCTTTTCAAAACACCTCTCTCCATTTCTCAAAACAGGTTAAGTAAACAGTGTTCCCTTTGCCAAAACAACTGTCCCCAGGTGTTGTTTCCTATGTCTTAACCAATGGAGAGCAGTGTCAGTCCAATGGACCAATAATAGACCTTTTTAGTGCAGCATGTTACAAAAGAAACTGTTGGAATTGTAAATGAAGCCTTCTTTCTCTTCTGACAACTATATGGAGTCAATCTATTTCGTGTCCTACCATGACAATTTCCATATATTTTTTAAATGTAGACTTCATAAACACAGTGTTTGGCTTATGCAGCAAATGGATCTGACTTTCCTGAAGTTCAAAGCTGGAGGATGAGCAAGCAGATAGTTTCTGGCTGCTGTAGCATCACACAGGACTACATAGATCCAAGAGCAGTAAGAAAAAGACAAAAGTCATACTGAAATGAGGGGTGAAGTAACTGGAAAAGAATATAAACCCCAAGTGTACAAATTCAGACCATTTGTCTCTGATCCTACATGAGAAGGGTTTATTCAACGACTCTGTTTAATGCTTAGTGAGGTAAAGTATAGCAGAAGAGCAGGGGCCATGAGAAAACTGGGTGTACAACCACCTGTGCCTCTGTGCCAGGCTGACCCCTCTAAATTACTGCTGGTGCTGCGAGTATTTTCTCCAGCTTCCTTTGTTCTGCATCTGCCTGGAGGAAGGAGTGTCTTGCCCAGTGCAGACTGGTAGCATGAACAGGCCATGTTTGTCAGTAGAGGAAAAGTGACGTACTTAGTAATCAAACAAAATTGATGAAAATGTCTGAAGAGCTACTGAAAATTTCTGAACAGGATCAGACATTTGTTTTCCCAGCAGCTTTTATTGACTAGCCTTATTGTAACATCTTGCCTGAACAGTTGTAAAAAATATTTCATGTTGCTGGTGAGTTAGAGCTTTTTTTTGGATGAGTTGAGATTTCAACGATAGATTCCATTGCTTTTGAAAACATTGCAGTGTAAGAACACATACACTAGTAGTTTTTCTTCTGATTACATGGCTTGCTTTGTGGTAATGTGGGTTTTCTAATCACAAGTAATTTTAATTATGGACAACTTGTGCTCCATGGATCTTCATTTTTCCTCAATGAGTATAAGGAATGATGAGAATCGGGCTAAATTACTTGCTAGAGCATCTTTTTCTGCTTGATAATAATGCTCCATTGATCATTGCCAAAAAAAAGCTTATGAGATAGCTGACTACCTCAATGTACACGTGAAGTTTGTCACCTCTTTATTGCCTAGGTTATGTACATAATAGGAATTTGTTAAGTTATTCAGCTGGAGAGAGAATTTTATAGCAAGCATAGGGATAGAAATATTGGAGCCTGGAGTGTGTAGGATCGGGGTACAGCTAAATGTTATGCCAGTATATAAACAATTAATTTGACATTACTTAACACAAAACCTGAAAATATATTTGATTTATATTAAGAGAGATCTGGTGTTTTGTGAGTTTGTCCTGAGGAAGAAAGGTATTTTATTGAAAAGTCAGAATTTGTATGTAGACATTAAGCTGCCTTTGGGGAGGCCAATAACATCTGTACTGTGGTTAAGCTACAAGGATGGAGATGTTTTTGATTATAGAATTTTAATAATTAAAAACTGCTACATATGTAATGAGTAATACTTGCTGTGGCTTTTGGAGGATTTTTCACTGACTCTATCATAGAAATAGAAGCAGTTTTGGTTAAAACATAACAAATGAAAAAATAAAGGTTGGAGATGACTGGTTTTCATACTGTAATGAAATTGAAGTCTTAGTTGAAATGAGGTAAAGTCTGTAGCACAAGCAGAGGGGTTGGATGGAAAGTGGACTAATTTCTAATTGTTAAAATGACAGTGTAGTTACAGGAAATAGAGATTATTCCCAAAGAAAGGACCAAAGGAGGAGACAAAGGAAGCTATCAGGATGTTACCTCTGGAGTGGAGGGTCTGGGAGTGGAGATTAGACTAGAAATAGAAGCAGTCTAACTGGAAGGAACTGCTGAGCACTCTGTTTCCCTTTTTTTTCCACTGGTCTTCCTTCCTATTGAAAAGTCTCATGGAGGGGTAAGGTGATGCTGAAAGAAGCACTACTAAAGAAGGTAACAAAAAGGAACATAAGCAGGGAGTGTGCCCACCCCATTCACCCTCACTGACATATTGTGATAGGGCTCTGGAATGGAGGGATGCCTCACACCTTCTTCTTCCCTTCTGCTTGGCTCAGAATACCACCAGCAGTCAGAAGCACTTGTTTCTCTCATCCTAATGGCTGCTACTGTACTGATTAAATTACTCCTCCTTGAGCTGAGACTGAACTACAAAAACTAGCTTGTAGCCCATAGTTCTAGGTCTTATTGACGTGAATATTAATGAGGTCAGATGTTGACTTAAAGCTATTTCTTTCCAGCTAATAAAATCTTTTTTTTAACTTAGTTTTTAAACAAGTATTTCTTGTAAAATATTTCACGACACTTTGCACATAGAAATGTTCTTGCATAGCAAGTCTCTTGTTTTATTCTTTCCCTTCAAGTCTCGTTCTGTGGTGGATGAATCAGATTTGGAGTGATAGCAGATATTTCAACATAACCTGAGCACAATGATATTGATATTTCTAACAAAATACCAGAAAACCCAAAAAACCTCCAAGAGTGGAATGCCGGAAGAGTATTTTGTCCAGCTCAAAAGGAAATCTTGGTGTCTTCTTGGCTTAATAAAGGACACTTGGCTACCCCACTCCATAGCTGTTCAGTCACTCATGTGACTTTCCTTATTTTCTCTTGTGCCAGAATATTGTATGAGCTCATGGGGCGTTGAAAAATGTTGCATTCAGATTTGTGAGCTTGCAACACGAACAGCTTTTATTTATGACCTTTTGTTTTAAAGACAAATAGAGCTGCCAATAATTCAGGCATATTCTTAGACTTGTTGGAGCAGGCTAGGCAGTGCCTAAAATGAGTTCCTTGGATATACAATGACGTAAGAAACAGGAGAAATTCTTTGAAATCAGAGCTACACAGAGCAAAGCTAACTTCTGATGAGCTCAGAGAAAAGGTCTGTATTTCATAAATAGTCCTAGTCTCTGTAAGATTTCAATCTCAATTGTTTTGGATTTTTGGGTCTAGTAGAAAGAACTGTGTGGTTTTACTCTGCATGTGATAACTGATGATTCACACGTGTCATAGTATTTCTCATAACAGCATCGTTTTCCTGCGAGAGTTTGATTCTTCATGCCCCTAATCTGGTGAAAAACAGCTTCCTTTTTCTGTTGGAATGCAGGGATATGCAAAACATAAGTATTAAGTACAATAAGAGCCAAAATGCTTCCCATTTTACTCTTATTCCCATGTGATTTAATGACCCATAATGGGCATATTAATCCCTGTTTATGCGAAGTATTTGTATTACCTCTCTGGAATATATGTATTAGTATATTTGCTTCCCAACAGAGGCTTAATTACAGGTTTTAACAGATCAGTACAAAAGACATATAAATATGTCTTTAAAAAAAAGAAGAAATTTTTTAATGGTATTAACACTCAGGTCAATTTAGTGCATAATGTCAAAGGACACTGTGTATTACATAACAAGGTATGTGCTCAGGTTAGAGAAATAAATTTTTAATTTGAAATTATGAGTTCAATAAGTATTAACTGTTTTCCCAGTTTTAGTTAGAGGTGGTAATAGCTTCATTTATATTTTGGGAAATCCTTATATTAAAGTGTCCCTCCAGGAAATCTGTTTTTGTGGAGTCACTAGAGTTTTCTGTTTAAGGGGAAAGAAACAGAATTTACAACGTATGTGAGCTGCTGTTAAAAAATTCTAAGGTCTGACTCCAGGGTGTCAGCTCTCCCTAGAAGACAGGACGTTTTCCTCTGAAATAGGGTGAGTATGTAAATGCTTTGATAGATAAGAGCTGTTTGTGATGGTGGTCAAAGAAAGAGTGGAGAGCAGAAAGACTTTGTAGAAGTAGTTTTTTTCAATGGTGGGGGAAAGTGCTTCTCTATTTTTGTCAATGTTTTGAAAAATGTCATCAGTTTTCAAGGACTGTCAGCAGGATTTTGAATCTGGCACATTGGAGAGTGATAGAAAGAGAGCATTTGGCCTGTTCTTCTCACCTAGAAACCCTGCTCCTCTCGCCAACCCCCTACAGCTGAGATTTTACTTCTTCACAAGCCTGTAAGAAAGGAGGAACGAAACGGGGCCCAGAAGGGGGCTGCTGATGCCTGCCCCTGGCATGGGCTCATGGGCAGTTGCCTGGGCAGGGGGTGAGGGGAGCAGCCAGTGACCACCCTGCCCGTTCCGCTGCTCCGGGCTCCTGATGGGGTACCGGCCCTTCCCGCCCCAGGCAGCAAGGGAGCCCATCCTGATGAGATCTCCAGAGCCCCTGGTCTGTGCTACAGTACACAGGGCCTTCTCACGTAACATCAGGAAGAAGGACTTCTCTTTAACAGAGATCCTATGCAGGCACAGAGGGAAAAAACTGAGGTCTGACAGACTTGGTGACACACGAGAATAATGAGACATTTCATATGGGGCAGGCACACAGGTGTCTGAGCTGTAAGTGGATGTTCAGAGATTTGGTCACCCCTGAGGGTGCATTGAGGCTTCCCTAAAGCCAGGACTTCAGTGTGCTAGGCACAGCTTAGCACATGGCCCAATGCCTTTTGGAGGAAGATGCAGATGTGCGAGAGGTGGGGTGGAGGTCTTTGAGGAGCTGAAATCCAGATATAAACTATAGCTATTCCTGTTGAAAAGATGGCATGTGTGATGTCCCGGGCAATGGTGTGTTACGAATTCAAGTGGCTGTTGTTGATTTAAGCTGAAGCTTAATCTCATGACTGGGATTTCTGCCGAGTACAGGTTTTCAGGAAGGTCTTTGTGAAACAAGGAAGACTCCAGCAAAACATGCAAGAAGAGAAATCTCTTGCTCTAAATTTATTAAGCTAATAAGACCCTGTAAGATGGCTCAAGGACCCAAGGGCCAGAGGAGGAAAGAAATAAGAAAGCAGATTTAAGCTGTAGCCAAGGCAAAGAAAGCATGATAAATGAGGTGAAAGTACAATAGTGTTGCTTGGCTGCCACAAGGTGAAAGAATTGCAGATCAGTGTATCCTAGCTGGGATGGACGGGGAGCAAATAGACTTTTGAGTGAGTTTGTGAGGTATGGAAGCCAACTTATTAGGTGTAGCAGCAAAAATTTCTCTCTTGGATTGTTAATGTGTTTACAGTGCTGATTGATGACTAGGTGAGAATTTGGATTTTTAGAAAGACTTGGGGGAAAGACAGGGTGTTTGTGAGTGTACTACTTCCACTAGGAGACAGATTTTTAACTGCTAAGGTAGGAGGGCCTCAAGGACATGGTCATAGAAATGGTTGGGTTCATTTTACATGAAATCATTTTAAAGAGCCCAGATTTGGTTGGGATATGGATGCACCCTTTTTGCAGGCAAGTAAATAGGATCTTAAGCACTCTCAGGTAATGTGTTCCATGGACATGAATTCTCACTGTTTTGGGCTTTTCAGATCAGAGAGAATGAAACTTTTACTATGGAAGTTATCTTTTCTAGGGGAAGTTCTTGGCTGATACAGCTTATCAGTTGAGTATAAAAAAAGCCTGCGACTAAATTTCAGAGTGAAAACAACTGTTCACGAGTAACCTTTTAGAGACGCCTCCCAGATTTATGCCTGGCTCCTGATAAAATCAGTGAAGTGGTCCTGATACAAAAAGTAACCTATGCAGCTGGCCTCGGATTTGTGCCCAGGTTACTGTATTTTGCAAACGGTTTTAAAAAAAGTCTGTTAAACTAAAGCAGGGCATTTATTCCACCTTGTCAATGCTGGATTCTTCTGGGGTGATACAAGCATGTTTAGCACTCTGGATATTGAGTTAATCACATACTCACCGTCACTCCACTGAAGTAATCAGAAATGAAGTTACTCTTTAATTATGGAAAGAGATGTGCCTTTTCAATGCTTCATTGAGCCTTGCATTGCTGACGTTGGACCTTTAGGCAGTTGGGAATGTCTTATTCAGAATGCCTTGGGGAAGGATTCTGGTTATTTTTATAAATACCCTTCATTTTTCATACTTTTGAAAGACTTTCTTTTACAGAATACACCTCCTTTGTAAAAAAACCTGTCAAGTGGCACGCCTACAAAATTTTCAGCATTTACAGTTTTTAAGGAGTATGTTTAGTATGCAAGTGTCTAGGGGAGTGTCACAGGGGACTGAGGCTGGTGTGGTAATGGCTGACCATGAGGAAGACTGATGGTGATGGATTGAAAGAATATTAACAGCAGATTGCTGCTTACAGCCATCTGAATTTCCTCTCTTTTGCATCTTGATAATGAGCAATAATAACTTTCATTGCAGGTTTTTTTGTTTGCGCTGGTTTGTGCACTGCACCACGGTTAACCTCATCTTCTGCCTTCTTATGGGGTCCTGAAGTGTTCAGGTAGTTGCTGCTGGAGTTTTGCTGCCTTGGAGTGTTTGGAGAAGCCTGTTAAATCACAGTGCTACTGCAGGAGAGCTGGAAGCAGTGTAGTGTGGCTGTTATAAGGTCTAGGACAAGGAGTCTGACTTTATGGTATTAGCACATACAAGAGGCTAGAGCTGAACTCCCATCTGTGGCCCTGTACAGCAGGCTTGTGATCCTGATTCTGGATAAAGATGGAGATACCTTTGTTTGTCCTGCAGCAACTCTATGTACAGTGATTGCAGAAGAACCATTTAAAAAGGCTGGGATTTATACAGAGATGTTTTGCTTTCAATTAAGTTAAATTTAAATGCAGGGGCTTCTCAAGCTGGTTAGAGTTAAGCACAGTTTTTCAAGTCTGGTTTTCACTTTAGCTATGGCAAAATACCTTGGATGGCTCCTGCATGCCATGTGAGCACTTGAATCTCAGTATAAAGTCACCGAACAGCCTGCCTAAGAGATGTGTCAACATTTAGTAAAGAAAAGAATAACTGCAATAGGAGATTGCATGTAATCAGGCATAGAATGCCTGATTTTTTGTTTAAAAATAAAAAGTCCAGTGTTGATTACAAAGTTAACTGATTTCTACAGAACTGAATTGGTCAAGAGAAATCTTAGTGCTTGGAAACAATCCTGACAAACAGATGTGAAGCCCTCTTTAGACCTGAGAAGGTAAAGGATGTGTTTTCAGATTTTTCTTTTCTTCCTAGTTTTTTCACTCTCTAGGTGAGTTAGAAGATATGTTATCTTGCTGGTTTTATGATATTGTGCAACTAGAAACTTCTGGCTTTCTGTTATTTGGAATACTGCAAAGGGAGACAAAATAATTTAGGGTTGAAATTAGTAGTTCAAGCCAAAATAAGTTGTTAATTTTTACTGAATATATATACACAAGCACATTTATATATATGTAAAATGATATACTTTTTGAAAATAAATTGCCTCAGGTATACCTGAAGCATTTTTTTCCCCTTTCCCTCTGAACAATTGATCTAAAAATTCTGTTATTTACACTTCTCTATCGGTAAGGGATGTTAGTCAGATCCTTAGTTATATTATAAGTTCTCCTCAACAATTCCTCTTTTGGGCTTTTTTTACCAGTTGTCTTAGAATCTGATTTTTTAAATGTAAAGATCCTCTGTTATCAGCTTCACCCTGGACAAAAACTTTATTACATAGTTTAGTAAAAAGTTAGATTCCAGAAAATATCTTAAGGCAGCTGTCTGGCTGTATGCCTTTAGGCATATTTGGCTTTTCCTCTGACTCAAATCAGAATGAGGGAAATAATTTCCTCTTCACTTCTGTTTTAGTGACCTTTTGATCAAATATGAGAAATTCCATATCTTTGGTCTCCAAATAGTGTTCTCCTTAGGCAATAAGGAGAGAAATGTGTCTCTGCCTTGAAAATCTTATCACCTTGCTTTCAGATTCTTCACTTTTTTTGTATCTGCCTGTCTGTGAATCCTTTGTGACTGGGCACGTACTGTAACAACATTATTTATGTAAAGTACAGGAAAGAGCTGTAGAGTAAGAGTTCAAAGGCAGATAGTAATTCAAGATAAATCAGGCATTTATTTTCAGCTGGTTTTAAAAATGAAAATGAAATGCAAATAATCATTGTTTCCTCCCCACAATGATTTTGAAAAATAGAATAATATTTATATTTTAGATACTGACTTCGCTTTGTTTTTAAACCTTAAAATACACTTAAACAGACATGGCTATTAGGCAACATTTTTAAAATATGTGGCTTCCAGTTAGTTTTCTATAGAGAGGATACAGACTTGGGTATTGGGGTCTCAGTGGGGAAAAACAGATTAAGAGCTCTTGCAGTACCAGAGACCTGTTCAGGCCCTAAGTAATGGAACAATCTTACTCGGATGCAGCTTGCTGGAGAATCAGTCAGACTTGAGTGACTTGAATAGAACTAGTATTTATATTTCCTCTTCAACCTGCCCTCTAAAAGGGTTTTCCTCTGCTGCTTGGGTCTGTCCAGTGTCCTGCACAATCTGTACTTACAGTGAGAAGCCTTCCCAGAGGGTGGCCAGAAGCTGAACGTCTCTTGCCATGTTCCTCTGAATTTTGCCCATTGGCTGATGCTGAGGGGCAATTTGTTTCTCCGAAACAGAGGTAAAATTTCTGCATAGTAGGCAGGCACTGGGCAGGGATCCATAGTACCTGGCAATGCCTTACTACCGTGTGTCTTAAATTTGGGTATCTTCCGATACAGCTTTAGCACATTATAGAGGAAGGTGACAACTGAGCACATTCTGTACCTGGATTGTCATCACTTCTTGCCTCCAAATGAAGGACTTGTGCCTGTGAGTTTCAGAGCAATATGGAAATAAGAAATCATTTAACACTGAAACTCCTGCTGCCTCTGTTTCAACATTCCCGTCCCAAAAGAAGAGTACCATGAAATATTGAATCAGGGAGGCAATCCTAATACCCCTCCAAGTACTGTGGGAAACACAGCAAAATGATTAATGAGACCTAGCCTTACTTCTGTCAAAACCAGGTCTGTTGGGCTGCACAGTTTCTTCTTTTTTGGAAAATTCTGTTTGGCAGCATGTTGCCACACAGAATCATCAGCAAATGAGTAGCAGATGGAGCAGTGACACATTTTATCTTGCAGCAGCAGGGACATTTTATGTGCTATGAGAATTCAGAGAAGTAAGTTCATGGAAGTAGGTGATGAAAGAAAAGCCGCTGATAGCTTTTCCTTCTCTGCAGAACTGCAGATGGACAAACAGAGGAAAGTGGTTTTCTCAAGCAAGGCAATAACAAAGAATGAAATGTTCAAGAAGTTAAAATTAAACCCCTGCTATGGCAAAGATATACAACTCTGCCTCCTGTGCCCAACTGTTACACCATGCCTTAGTTTTTTGTTTCACACAGTGTTCTTTCCATCAGGTGTTTACAAACTGATAGGTAGAGCTACTGTACTTCAAAAGTCAGATGTTGCTGGTCATCAATAGCAGTTAGCCCATACCCTGGGCTTTGTATAAATTTATTCCTCCACCCCTATATAACAGATGAACATCATAAAAGAAAATCTGAAAAGTAATGCAAGCTGAAGCTTTTCCAGGATTGTTTGGTTTCTGTGTTCTGCTCATATATGCCTTTTTCTCCTCTCAGTTCCATGTACCATAATGTTTACTAGAATACTTAGACTGGAATTTGCTGATTGTGAAGTTGAAGCCCGCGGCTGCATCCTGAAGCTAACTAGACTGCGAGAAAGAGTGAAGCAGACATTACAAAACCAGGTCTGTGTTTTTCCATATAACATCTAACTCTTGAAAATGCAGTCATTGTCCAAGATGTAACTTATGCTAGGCCTAGCAGTAAGATATCTTTTTCCTCTATTAGCAGAAATATTGGGAAATGTTTTTGGCCTGGTTTGTGTGGGTAGGGCTTCCCTTCATTTTCACCCTGACATTCATGTTGCATCCAGGGACCTGGCAGGTATTTTTTCCCAATGACTATATTGATCTGTATGGAGAAAGCATATGCAGTTGGCAGCATGCTGTGTGCCTTGCTGTTTACCAGGCACAAGGCTCATCCATAGTTGTCAATTTGCTGTGCAGGGCTGTGCAGTATTGGTGCATTTGGGCCAATGAACCCCCAAAATATCTCAGCCCTCCCAGGGTCTGTTTATCTTGAGATAGAGCTTGTTCAGAGAAAGAGAGATCTGACAAGGTACTGATAACAGCAGGGAATGGGTCACCATAATCCAATCATCCCTTTTAATCCTGTGTCGCAGTCTGTGCTGTGTCTTCTACTTTAATTAATACCCTCTTTCAGTGCATGACATAAGTCATAATTAAACAGCCTATTCTCCTTGCCTGCCCTACCCCATGACATCCTTGATGGACAAAGGGCAGTGATTTATAACAATTGACATATTGAGAACCATGTGCTGGTGTGCAAGCTATGTCATGCTGCGCAGAGAAGGGAGATGCTGGCAGCTAGAGCCAAGCCTGACACTTCCTGAATGTAAAGGTGTGACTGCATTGCATCACCAGAGTCTCTTTGAAGTGTGAAACATGGTGACTTTCCAGGAGGGGACAGAAGGCAGCAGGAGTGGGAGTGCATGTCAGCTTTAAGGCTTCTCAGACGGTAAGGATGCCATGGAGAGAGAGTGCTTTCCTCTCTCCAGCCCAGAGTCACAAATATTCACCAAAGCAAATTCCCAATTCTATTTGGGACAGAGGACCTAGCAATATCTTGATGATCTTAGCGCTGATTGTGGTCTAGTAAGAAATAGCTGGATTTTATTCAAAGTTCAACACTTTGTTTAAGCACACAATATTAGCCACAGTGCCCACCAGACACACAAGACTGTGCTTAGAGACCATGAAACCTGATAGTCCTGCTACAGCTAGGCAGAGTGTAAACAGACGTTTTTCAAAAATGCCAGCTCTTAAAAGCAAATAGCAGAGACTTGGCAAATTATGGAGTTTTGAGTGCTGGAATCTGAGAAGTTCTTACAGAAAAAGTTGGTGGAAAGGAAGAAACAACCCTTTTTATCCAGAGAATAATGAGACAATCATAGCACATAGAGCTGTTACATCAGAGTAAGGAGAGTATGGGGGAAAAAGCTTTAACTTTCCTCTAAATGACCTAGCATATTTTGAGAAGGTGTTTCTGAGGTTTCATTCTGAGCCAGTGTGTATGATCAGGGAAGGTCTCACTCACTTCCATCAATAGCTGGTCCTTTCTGGGAGTGGATGATTGATACAGAGCCTCAGAGAGCATGATAGTGTGCCCAGTGTTTCCATAATGCTTCATAGTGGACTTCATTCGTGCTTTACAGGTTGAGACTGAAAGTATTGAACAGCAAAGTGCTTTGCCCTACCCCACTGGCAGTGCTGCTGAGCAGTGGCCAGTTCAGTTCTGAGTGCAGGTGATCCTCCTGGGGATCCTCTGGTGCTGAAATGTGAGGCTGCCCACAACAACCCTCAGTTTTCTGAGCAGATGAGGGCAGGCTCCTGGCTGCTGCCAGGAATTCTCCAGCATTAACATGGAGAGTCCTCAGCCTCCCATCTTTTGTGAGTTACAACCTGGAAGACCTACCAGTGGAAACCCTCCTCTGATCAGTGTCATATGTGCAAATCCTCAATCAGAGAAAATTATCACAAAAAGGCTTTCTTCCTTCCCTTTTTTGTGCAGCCTGTCCCACCACCTGCTGGGAAAGAAAAGCTGGTAACTTTTTTTTTAAAAAATTGGAGAGTCCCTTTCTACTGTTTGTAACTCTCCTTCTGTACTGTGTTGCAGAATCCTCTGCAAAATTAAATCCTAACATTGTCATTAGTGTCTCTAGCATAGTTGGGAGGAATGAAGGATGAGCTTTAGCTGAACATTAATTTCAGAGTGGTCTGGTTTAGTAAAAAAAAAAGGCAATTGTATAATTTCTGAAAACCAAATGGAGACAGAGAACTATTCATTTAGCTGTAAATCACTTTAAAGTGCTTGCTCTGGTTTGGAATTTAGTTGATGTCAAATTTATTGGTGTACAAATGAGGGCGAGAGAGAAAGGGGAGGACAGAGAGTGTTATTGCAGGACTGCTTTCAGAACTCTTATAATCTTGTATATTTAGAACAAAGTGAAATCTTACTTTGTGGTACAACTGAAGATTTTTCTAAAGAAAGAGGAAGGAATGTTTGCCTTCCAGTGCTTGCTTTGAAATTCTGAGCTTATTAGAACTCTGTATCAATATTCAGTGCAATTTCATTACCAGTTAAGTTAATTTAGATTTTTCATTCAAAGTGATTATTTCCCTCCCTCCAGCATTCAGAGCGATTCTTAAATACCCTTTTCCTCCACAGTGATCAAAATATTAGTGGAGGTTTGTGAAGTTTGGACCTTCTGCTCAGCACCAGGTTCATTAATCTTTTGGGTTTCTGACAGATGTTAACCAAAAGAAGCTGCATGTTAAAACTTCCCTGTAGTGATCAACCCATAAAAGTACTAGGAGTGAGGAGGAATAAGACAGAATATATTATGTGCTGTGAATGTGTAACTGAAACAGATAAGACAACTAGGAAATAAAATACAAAACTGCAGCTCAAGAAGATTTGTTATAATGTTTGAGGAATATCTAACATTTTAATTTTTTAAAATTATTATAAGGGTTTATTCTGAATTTTTCTAATAAATATGCAGAGATAATAGAAAATTTAGCATTTTATATACAAGCCTGTAATTAATTTGTACAAAATTCCTCAAATAAAAAGATTTCTTTTATACTCTGGGCATAGATGCTGCCAATTTTTTTGAAATTTCCATGGTTACCAAGAAAAATCGTATATATTATGAGACAAGTCTAATAGATCATAGATGTGAAAAACGCCAATCTCTTGTTTAAAAATTTTAAAAGTTTAATAGTAATAATGTAGTTATAAAACAATAATAAAAATTAGAGCAGTAAGAATTTTGACAATCAGAGTTAGGACAATAAAAGGACAATAAAAAGCAAAGAATTACAGATGTCTGGATGCTTTTGAACACTAATCCCCAAGAGCACACCTTGCAAACAAAAGTTTGACCCTTAAAAGCAATAACCTGTTGCATATTCATATATCTCACACATGATGCATAAATTCCTTGCAAACTAGGGTTTTCTCTGGTTTTTGTCAACTTTTTCCCCTTAATTCTGGTGGCTCCTCAAAGACTGAAGCAGAGGTGGAATGATGTTTGTCTTTTCCATAAGGAGGCAATACCTTCCTGTTATCTCTGTGTTATTTTTTGGTTATCTCATCTATTCCTTGTGCTGGTCACAAAAAAAAATCTTACATCACATAGCTTCTACACACACTACTTAAGATGGTTAATACAACATTGCAAAAAAAAAAAAGGATTAATACNCAGTGATCAAAATATTAGTGGAGGTTTGTGAAGTTTGGACCTTCTGCTCAGCACCAGGTTCATTAATCTTTTGGGTTTCTGACAGATGTTAACCAAAAGAAGCTGCATGTTAAAACTTCCCTGTAGTGATCAACCCATAAAAGTACTAGGAGTGAGGAGGAATAAGACAGAATATATTATGTGCTGTGAATGTGTAACTGAAACAGATAAGACAACTAGGAAATAAAATACAAAACTGCAGCTCAAGAAGATTTGTTATAATGTTTGAGGAATATCTAACATTTTAATTTTTTAAAATTATTATAAGGGTTTATTCTGAATTTTTCTAATAAATATGCAGAGATAATAGAAAATTTAGCATTTTATATACAAGCCTGTAATTAATTTGTACAAAATTCCTCAAATAAAAAGATTTCTTTTATACTCTGGGCATAGATGCTGCCAATTTTTTTGAAATTTCCATGGTTACCAAGAAAAATCGTATATATTATGAGACAAGTCTAATAGATCATAGATGTGAAAAACGCCAATCTCTTGTTTAAAAATTTTAAAAGTTTAATAGTAATAATGTAGTTATAAAACAATAATAAAAATTAGAGCAGTAAGAATTTTGACAATCAGAGTTAGGACAATAAAAGGACAATAAAAAGCAAAGAATTACAGATGTCTGGATGCTTTTGAACACTAATCCCCAAGAGCACACCTTGCAAACAAAAGTTTGACCCTTAAAAGCAATAACCTGTTGCATATTCATATATCTCACACATGATGCATAAATTCCTTGCAAACTAGGGTTTTCTCTGGTTTTTGTCAACTTTTTCCCCTTAATTCTGGTGGCTCCTCAAAGACTGAAGCAGAGGTGGAATGATGTTTGTCTTTTCCATAAGGAGGCAATACCTTCCTGTTATCTCTGTGTTATTTTTTGGTTATCTCATCTATTCCTTGTGCTGGTCACAAAAAAAAATCTTACATCACATAGCTTCTACACACACTACTTAAGATGGTTAATACAACATTGCAAAAAAAAAAAAGGATTAATACAGCATTACTTTCAAACATAACACGTGTAGTATTCATTTTAATATTTGCGAAAAGCCAATCATATAATATGGGGTTTTCACAATAGAGTTAGTCACTTAAACCTGCAGGAAACACATTTATTAGGGTTTAATTTGTGCTACCAAGTGATCATAGGGAATTTGCTAACTAAGCATAAATCATGGTCAGTCATGATTGTCATGGTCTCTAAAAAGCAATGCATGTTCACTGTGCTCACTGCTCACTGCAGTGTTCACTGCAGAGAGAGCGTGTAAAACACAAGCTCTGTATGTGTGGGTTCGAAGTGAAGCTGCTTGGGAGCAGTCTGAGCTGTGGTCTCCCTGGACTTCTGCATGTTATAAGGAAGAAGCGATTTAAATTTGAGTATAAAGAAGGGTTTACAAGAGCAAGTAACTGGGCAGCACTAAGCAGTAAGTGGCAGTGTGAGCTAAGGACAAAATGCTTTGACCGGTGTGTCTTTTTTGACAGCCTTATTGGCATGAGTTGGATCCTATTTGACAGCTGTCAAGGGCAGCTTAACAGTAAAAAGCCTTGAAATTCTGCTTGGGAACAAGCAGAAATCGTCAAGAGGGACAATATATGAATATCTTAAGGCTGGCCTTTCCTGAGGGATGGAAATTGGCATTTATGTAATGGCATTCAAACAACACCCTGAGTAATGTTTGAGTTCTGTCCCTGAGATATTTTATAAAATCAGAGGACCACTGAACTTTTTAGGTAAGAAAAATCTCTATGATAAAGTCCAGCCATTACCACAGCATTTCCAAGCCCACCACTAAACCATGTCTGCAGGTGTCACACCTACACAGCTCTACAGTACTTCCAGGGATGGTGACTCAATCACTACTTTGGGCAGCCTGTTTCAGTGCTTGACCAACATTCCAGTGATGGATTTTTTTCCTAATATCCAATCTAAACGGCCTCTTTTTGCAACTTGAAGCCATTTCCTCTTGTCTTATTTCTTGTTGCCTGGGAAGAGAGACTGAACCGTGCCTGGCTGCACCCTTTTGTCAGGGAGTTTTGGAAAGCAATGAGGTCCCCTCTGAGTCTCCTTTCTTGCCCGGCAGAATACTGCCAGCTCTTTCAGTCACTCTTCATAAAACCAGTGCTCCAGCCCCTTCCCCAGCTCTGTTGTCCTTCTCTGGACACAAACCAGCCCCTCAATGTCTTTCTTGTAGTGAAGGGCCCAATGCTGACCACAGGATCTGAGGTGTGGCCTCCCCAGTGCCCGGCACTTGCGATGGTCACTGCCCTGGTCCTTTAGTTCACCAGGTCCTCTTTCCAGCCCTTCTTGGAGATGGGCATAACATCTGCCAGTCTCTACTCAGCAGGGACCTCCTTGGTTAGCCAGGATTGCTGGTAACTGAAGGAAAGTGGCTAGGACAGCTTAGCTGCCTGCTCCCTAAGTACCCATGGCTGGATTCCACGTAAGTAATTCTTCTGATGGCATTTTGATTTCATTCTTGTTTGTTTTAATACACTCTGAATTCAATTCTCAATTGCATGGAAGTATTTTCCCCTTCTTTGACAGCATGTCAGAGGCTACAAAGCATGATCATATTAAGTGCTCTTAGTACTGTCAGAATGACATGAAATATCTTCAGTTGAGTGAGGAGAAGGTTGTTTCTTGGGGGCAATTTGGGGCTCAGGATTCCACAGAAATAAAGTCTGTTGAAATAAATGTTTCTTTTCAACAGTGTCTGGAAAATAAATATCTAGTGGGATCATTTGACTGTGGTTGTAATTCACATTTAATTCTCCCACCAGATTTGTGGAATTGGAGACAGAGACGGAAAAGACTAATCTGCAGACTTTCATCTACAGTCTTTTCATTGACTAATAGCAGGATTAAAATCAGTCTGTTACTCCTCCTCTCTCTATTTCCTACAGTCTTATTAAATCTTTTAGATGGCTTTGAGCAGAAAGAATAGATTTTTTTTTTTTAAAAGAGGGATTCTGAGTTAGAAAGCATAATGCTATGTAATCTTAAAAATAGATGCAAACCCCTATGTCAGTCTTGTTTTTAGTTCAAAGCTGTGCTTCTTCTCCTGCATCCTTCAGGAGAAACCCCTGGTTTAGCATAGTAGGGATGTAATATATTGATATCAGTGGCATAAGCATAACTGAGATGAATTTAAATCTGCTCCTTACACCACTCATTTCTGCAATCTATATTTCACTTGAGAAACTTGATTTGGTGTCAGGCAGTGTTGCATGTGGTTAGGGGTTCTGGCATTTTATTGCTCTTGCCTAGATGATATTACTAATGTTTCAAGGAGTGCTGTAAGGCATGAAAGCAAGACACAAATCTCTAAAAGTAGCCTAGCTGCTGTAAAAAAAAAACAACAACAAAACAAACAAACAAAAAAACCCCAAACCACTTGAATGTCCTGCAATGATGTTAGAAAATAACTCAACTAATTGACTGCTAATTCTGCTGATTGAAAATGGGATCAGATCCATATTAGCCTGATGAAATCTAACAGGCAAGAAGTTACCTCCTTGGTCTTACAGTTGTGCAATGCAACAAGGGAAATACAGAAGGAAGAAACACATGCCTAGATTTTTGCGTTGACACTGGGCTATCAGTTGGAACTGGCCAAAAGGCAGATTTCCCATGTTGTAAACCAACTTTTTTTAAATTGCATTTTGTTTCAGTTTGAATCAGACTGCTACTAAATATTTTGACACTTCTTATGAACTGGATATCCTGGCAAAATATCATTCTGTAAATGCTGAAATGTGTCATTGTAAATTTACTCCCCTCGGCCCACACTGCTTTTGGGCAAAACGCGTTTTTCTTTCTCAGCATCAGCACTGCTGACACAAGCTGTGAAGCAGGCAGGAGTAGCTGGGGGCTGATGATCCAGTGCTTGTTCCACAGAATATGCTGATGCTCCTGGGTATCAGCCGGGCAGGTGTCAAGGCAGTGCCACTGCCGGCTGAGCCTGCTCCATCTCCTCCTGTGCCTCCTGTCCTCCCTTGTTTACTCACTTTGCTACTTTTGCTGGCTCTGGTCTCTGCCTGTTTGTCATTCAGGGCCCTTTTTTGAGATAAGGAGTCCTGGGGTGCTGACTGTGGGCCGGTCCTCTGCATGCACAGTTGGTGTCACCATGACTTGCAACAGTCCTTGGCTTCTGTGGCTTCTGGTCCATGGTGAGCAAGTATCTTGGCACATAATTGCAACCTAGGTTTCACCACTGGACCTTTTCTTGTGGGTTGTTTAAAGTCAATCAAACCCGATTTGAAAAAGGTATTTTTCATTGATGGTGAGTATTTTTGATGAATTTTTTTTTCCACAGAATGTTTCTGTCTACATCATGTGCCATTTGTAGGAGTTGTATTAGATTAGGATTGCTTTCAAACCTAACCTACTTTTGAAAAACTTTCCTGTGGACCTTGTTCCTTGAAATCCCATCTCATCTCAGCCTCAGGTTCATCTTCTGTGCTTTGTGTTGTTCATTCACACATTTCCATTGACATTTTAGGCTCTGTCAAGAGTGAAGGGTTGTGGAACACTGAGCTGTTTTCGTTAATGTCTGTATATTATTGCCTTGACCATGCTGGTGACCTTCAGAGTCTGATTTCCATGGTATTATAAACTCCATTTATGCCCATTTGTATTGTGCAGTCTGGAGCTAAAGGGAAGGCTGGGAATGGTAGCCCTGCAACTGAGACTAAAATATCTGACAGGCAGGTGCTGCACTTCAGTTGGACTGGTTCAAGGCAGAGAGATAACTTCCTTACTTTCCTGAACATGCTTGCCCAGCTAACAAAAAAACAAAAACAAAAAGAAAAACACCCCCCCCCC
>WBMY01017406.1:53228-71191 GCA_013397315.1 Donacobius atricapilla
GACCAACCAGCGTGTTGTGCATCACCTATTTTTCCTTCCATGGCAAATATTTATAAGTAAACCAATCAGTCATTGTCAAGGGAACTCTAATGGTATGCTCCTATGTGGATAATTATTACTTCCTTGTCAGCAAAAGGTTATAAAACTTTTTCTTTTGGGAAAATGCAGTAGAGACTTTTTTCCTGGCAGGCAAATACTGTACAAATGTTTTTCTCTGGATAATACAGCTGAAAAGCTCCTTGTAGGATTACCTGACATAAATGCTTCTGATAGGCCAATTTCTGTGTCACTGAGAGACTGTTGACTCTTTTCCTAGGAGGAAAAAAGTTTTCTGTGGTTTCTTCCTAGAGGGAAAACATTTTCCAGGCACCTTGTTCTGTCAGGAAAATACAAATAAAAAACACCCCTGTTTTTTTTTTCCTCTTAAATGCATCAGAATCTTGGTTCAGAAAAGCTGTTACATATACAATTAAATCTGTATTTACAGGGACAGATTCCTGCCTGCTCATCTTTTTAGTAGCTGCTCATCAAGGATTGCTCACCTAACTAGGTTCTTTAGGGCTGCACGTACAAGCTTATGAGTGAAGTTGAGTGGAATGATTTGCTGCCAAGGCCATGGTTCATCTGACACTGGCAGCACTTCCAGCTGGTTTGGCTGGATGGACTTTTTCCTGGAAACAGCTGTCTTGCATTGAATCATCCTAGGCAAATTATCTGACAGAATCACAGAGTTGTTTAGGTTGGAAAAGACCTTGAAGATCATTGAGTATAGCCAGTGAAAGAACACTGCCAAGCCTACCACCAAACCATATCCACAGGTGCTACATCTAGACATCGTTTAAATACCTCCATGGATGGCAATTCTACCAGTGCCCCAGGCAGCTTGTTTCAGTGCTTGACCACCCTTTCAGCGAAGAAATAACTTTCTACTATCCAACCTAAACCTCTCCTGGCACAGCTTGAGGCCATTTCCTCCTGTCCTGTTGCTTGTTACTTGGGAGAAGAGCCCAACCCACAACTGGCTCCAGCCTTTCTGGGAATTGCAGAGAGTGACAAGGTCTCTCTAAAGATGAAGGAGACTTAAATACCTTGTGTCAGGTACCGGTGACAGTCAGGCAAAGAGGGGCCCAGAAAAGTATGTTGGTCCAGGGCAGTGTGCCTATGCATGGTGGCTGCTGTCTCTGACACTTGTTTCTTGGCCTGGTTTTGTCTAAATTTGTACAAATATATTTTAGAAGGTGTGAGGGTGTTTTATTTTTTAAAAATTCTTTCCTTTTTTGCCAGTGATGGTGGGGAATGTTTCTGGCATTTCAGATACTTTTGACTATCAACAATATAAGGAAAGTGAGAGTAAAGAGTAGTGCTTCACTACTGACATGAGTCAACGTGTGGTGCATGACTTGTGTACAGGAGAAAGAGAATGACACACTCCAGAAAATTATTGCTTTTCTCCCTCTTAATTACTGCTGCTCTGAGGTCTAGGCTGATGTCTAAGTGCTGTTTCTCAGCTACTTTATGTCTAAGACTGAGTAATATGGTTCTGAGAATCCAGAGGAAATGGAAAATGATTTGTCATTCAGATCGATCTAATTCAGTCTCATTCCTTTCTGTCAGTCTGTCTCCTCCTGGTGCAGTACCACACAAGCAGATGGGTGGTGACATCTCAGTGCTCCCAGGACAGCTGAACAGCAGGGCTGCTCTGGGGAGATTGCTGCTCAGCTGGACTCACCAAACTTGACATTGATCTTATCGTAGGACAAACCTTGGGTAGGACTTTGTGAAAACTGCAGTCAAAGGTGCTCTGCTGCAGACTCATCCTGGAACTCAGCAAAGGTAGTGGCTGTCCAGAGGAAGGTTAAAACTTGCTGCTTGCTCTCTTCACCATGGAAAAGAGTGTGATGAAATTGGGTAAATGTTAAAGCCAGTGGAGCTCACCTAGGGAAAAAGTAACACACTCACTAGCTGAGCAGTTTCCTGGAAAAGCAGACAAAATAATGGCTTGTTTAATGGAACTGGACCTTCATGTAATGAACATATTTCTCTGTCTTCTCATACAATTTCTGTTAGTTGATTCAGAGAAGGGGAGGAAGTGCTGGAATGGCGATCTTTGAGCTGAACCACGTGCAGGGGTGAAGCATGCACCATTTGAGGGCATTTGGCTGAGCAGAACTGTCAGGATTCCTGAGGCTGCTGAGCACATGCAGTGAAGACAATTTATATGCTTGAAAATTAAGTGGGGAAATTAGCCTTTAAAGAAGCAGCACACTAGGGAAAGTGAGGAAGGTTCATGGAGTCATGTTGCTTTCCTGTGATTTCAACAAAATAAAATCCCCAGAGGCACTGGTGCTGCTGGGACTGAGAGGCTGTTGAAGCAAATTCTTTTGAGGGAAAATACACTGTTGACATAAAACATCAGTATGGCTTTCAGAATGACCATGAGGTCAAAAGGAAGCACAAAGACACCTGATGGGCAGAGGGACTGGGAAAAAGACATTGGAATTCCTGTTTGTGGACTCTTGCTCTATTCCCAAAACTTAGAATGAGTATAAACTTTTTCCAGACTCTTAAGTTCTCCCCTTTCTCTAAGAGCTGTCCCCTCTCTCTGATTTTCTCACTAGAAATATCTTCCTGCAGACCAGTATAAAGTTTGTCTATGAATCCCTGACAAAGTAACATCTTTACTGGATTAACCTTGCCCAGCCAACAGTGAGTATATGAACCCCAGCGTGTTTGAGTAGTTATAAATGACTGAAGCTGAACTTGGAAGAGGGAGGAAAATGCCTGCTGAATTTCAAGCAAATGGGGAATCCACAGTAAAACATTTTCCCAGGGTTTAAGCCTTTATTCTGTTGATGGGAAATGTCTGTGTGTCACAATGGCCTGACACCCTGGCCACCAAACTGCAGGGTAACATTCCACTTGCCTGTGTGTGACAACTTCCCTTTTTAGAGCTAAGCTGCCACTTGAAATAAACTTCTACAAGGTACTTGTAGGTCTTAATTTATTTTGGGAAGAGGCTTTCAGTTTTCACATATTTCTTTCCAGCAGTAGATGGCAGCAATTTTCTTAGTCCTAATCTGATAAGATCTGTGTGCTAATTACTGTAAATGCCTATATTTCAAAAGGCAAAGTCTTCAGTTGCCCTTTTCAGCAGACATTATGAACTAAGACATCACCAGTTAGTGCAGAGACCAGGGTCTCCCAGGATGCCCTGTGCCAGAGAGGCAGTGTGGGACCAAACAATCTGGCCCCAAAGCTCTCAGCCATTGGTGAAGTACCACCCTCAGCCATCTCTGGGTTATTCTTTGGGGATAAAAGAGATACGAGAAAATGTGGGCCCACATCCTCACCTTCGTCTGGGAGGGGAAGTGAAAAGCTTGGCAAATAATGAAGTGCAAAAATGCTACGATGAATTGACTAGTTAAGGTCTGAAGAAATGAAAAGGGCAGGGATGATCTGGCTCAGAAATAATCAATCTGTGCATATTGCTCTAAACTGAATTTTCCTCTTTGTACAGGTTGTACATTTATTTCCAGAAAAGGGTCATCAGGAGACTCATTTTTAAATGAAATGTTTGTGATCAGTATAAAGTTTTGCAACGGAAGATAGAAAGTGTGAGAAATAAATTGAGCAACATTATTATATGAAACTAAAATATAATGACATCTGTTATGTGAGCACAGAATAATGTTGAAATTAGGGAAGCTTCATCAACTTTGAATGAGTAACTGATCTCCAGTGGACAGAGAGAAAACTGACTTTAATGACTGTTTTAAACTAATATTTGGTGAAATAAATGTTTAATGCATTTGTTCTAAACCAGAATTAACTGCAGTGCTATGTCTTTTTTCATAGCTCATGCACTGCTTCTTAAGCTGTTTCTCTATCTTTTCTATCTACCGAAGTCTACAGAAAGCTGGGATTTTTAAAACTTATTCATTTTGAAATGTCTGATAATATACCCCTTACTACTACTTTTGATGATATGTCTGGTAGATTTGGCTGTGTCATGGGAAACGCAAGTACAAGATGAAGAATCTGAAAAATTTATGATGGGGTAATTGTATTAAAACCATATTAAGCCCTGTTAATCTTGAAACACTGCAGGTATTATTGTTACCTGTAGCTTTACAGTCACCTGTGTTCCATTTCTCACTGTGTGTTCAAGTCCACTTGCTATTTCATAATTAAAAATATGCCTGTGGCATAAAACAGGGAGATGAAGGAGACTGATGTGCCCATAATCAGAAAAATAGTTAGAAGGGGCTGGATATGGGTAAGAGAAATATCCTTGAATAACCTGGGCATTTTCACCATTGAAATCATTGCGAACTGCTGACCTGTTTAGGAAGCAAGGTAAAACATTTTCCTTAATTATAAAAGAAAATTTGGAGTAAGACATGAACTTGTTGGAACTGGTAAAAATTCCTTATTTCTTACTCTTGCCTGCACCTTGGTTAAGTGACTATTTAATATTACACCTTTAATCAAGGACAAATAATCAAGGTCTGACTACTGTCCTTTAATGCCTCAAGGAGCTCAGCCAGCTGTGTTTCTTCTCTTTTCCTCTGCTTGCCTTTGTGTTTCCCTTACTCCAAGGGCAAGGTTGCTTGAGGGACTGATGCTCGTGCACTATTGAAGATGTTTGTCTACTTTTATGTGCTCCTTTTTGGCCTTGCCCTGTTTTCCCTGCTACAAAGATCACATACACAGTGAGCAGAGCTGTTGTAGAACCACCTTTATGCCTATTTAGCAAACATCCCGCCTTTTCCTGAGGTAACAATGCCACTTCACACACTGTCCCGGCAGAAGAATGCAGGCAAACAAATGCCTGCCCACTTCCAGGGGCTCTTGCAGACTCTCCAGCACAGAGCAGGGAGGTAAACAGGAGGCAGCCCCGTGGCACAGGGAAAAAGGGCTGGCTTAGGAGGAGAGGGGTGGGAAGATGAAAAGCAAGAACCTCTGCCAGGTGGGAGGAGAGGGATGAGCTCAGACACTGACACAGCCTGTCCTGGCAGTCACAGCTGGTGACAGCAGAAAGCAGCAGAGGTTATGAGCATCAGGTTTTGTGTCCAAGTCAATTAGGTGTTTCAATTTTTACGTTATAATTGAGATTCATATCTTTTATTTATCCTCTTGATGTTTCTGAAACATTCTCTCCTTGATGACGTTGTCAACATAAGCACTTAAATTTTCTGGGAACAGGCCATTCAATACCTAATACATTCTCCCCAGGTCCTGGGTTGGAGTGATTTTGGTCAGCAAAATGCTTCTTGCTTTAAAATGATGGCTACATGTGATGTTGGATCTGAGCTTGTCTTCTCCATGATGGCTCAGCGGGCAGGCTGCTCCTGGGAATACTGAGCTTTTCTACCCCTCCCTACTGCCAGCAGTGGAGTCCTCTGGTATATGATAGCCAAGTTTTTGACCACGTGCAGATGCTGTGGAGGGTTTGTTTGTAGCTTTGTGGCAGATGTTTCACTAGGACCTGTGACAGCAGGGGCCATCTTCCTTTGCTGAGGATGAAACGAAAGCGCTCTCATTATCAAACACACACCATGCTCTCACTGAGTGCAGGCTGCATCTGCTGGGAAGTCAAAAGGTGATGAGTTTGCATTAGACAAGTAAACTTGCAATAGGAATTCTCCCTCACTATGGTTCCTGCATTCCTCATGATGAAATCCTTTGGGCAAGGACTGTCATGTTCTACAAGGCTGTTTAGCTTACCACAATAGGACTCTGGCTCAGCTGATGCCCCTAGATACCAGCATGAAATAAATATTAATAACATGGCAGCCTCCCTGCCATGTTATTCTATTCTTGTTTCCAGCCTTCTTATTACTGATCATTTACAGCTGGAGAAATGGATGCAAAATCATCTTCTTTCAAATAAGGCTACACTGAAAGTGGAAGGGGGCAAAAAAGGGCAACTAAAATAATTACAGGCATAAGGGGGCTTTGATTTGAGACAATATTAGGCAAGATAAAACCCGTTTAATTCTCAGAGCAGACTAATAAACAAAAGTATGATGGAAAGATGTATAATAATGAATGGCACAGAGAAGGCCAGCAGGGCTACTCCTCACTATGTATTTGCAGTGTACGAAAGGAATGCCCAATGAAGCTCAAAGGTAATAGGCTCAAAATAGATAAATGAGTTATTTTTATGCAGTGCAAAACCTAATCTATAAATCTCAATTCCAGAAGATGCTGCGTTGTTATGAGATACCCTTAAATACAGAACTGTTGAGTTTTTTACCCACCACTCTTACTAGAGTTGTTCAGTTCATTTAAAAGAAATTGAACTTCATCTTTTAGCTAGAATCAGAGGTGGCTGTGTTTCAGGAGCAAGCATTTTGCCTCAAAAATCTTATAAAACATGAACTGAAGACTAAATCAAGAACAACATTTAATGTTCAGAACTATATGTCTTACCCTTATTTCTGCTATGAGGTGCTAGGTAGGGTAAAGGTGGATGAGCCTCATTGAACCATGTGCTCTGAAATGAGTGTACAGGCTCAGAAATGCGGAATTCACAATTGATTTTTATACTTTCCTTGGAATCAGCTATCTTGAGACAGCGAGCTCCCTGTTAGCAAGTTTTTTATTTATTTTATCAGAGGAAATTGTGTCTAACTAAACCTTGTTCCTGAATCTTCATTCTGGAAGTCAAACCATTTAACACGTCTGGTGAATTTTTTCCTGGGGTGTTTGGTACTAAATTATTTCCAGCCACACAATGTCTTTGTGGCTGAGAAAATGGAAATAATGATCCAGTGATACTCACTGTAACCTAGCAGTTTATTTAGCTTCATCCCATTAATACAATTAAATCTGAGGTGATGATCACTGCACAGCTTTACAGCAATACCTGGACATGTGATAAGGCAAAAAAGTTTGTTTTCTCAGACAAGTTTTGGATGGATGTAATAAACCAGAATCCTTTCTATCTCTGGAGATTTCTGACAAAGTCACTGAAATCCATGTTTAAACCAGTAAGGAACTTGGTCCTCCTGCTTATTTTGAGTGAAGAATCTAACTGCAATACTAGTGGAGTGTTATTATAGAGATAAATTTTGTCCAATGAGATGTCTCCAGTCCTACAGAGACCTTTGAATGGAAATCTTTTTTTTAGCTCTTTACTTTCTTTTGTAAGGGAGAGATAGTCCCACAGGAAAAGAAAAGGACCAGAGGAAGGGGAGGAAATTAAAATGTCAGATATCTCAACCAATACATCTCAGTACCAAACATGGGCATGTACTGAATACAGGAGGCAACAGAAATAACTCTGGTGTTTCTTTTACACAGGGGAGGAGCCAGGGAGATCAATGAGCTGGCATTTTGGCCATTTAAATTTTCCAATGCAGCTGAACAGTGAATTTTGATATTGGTCTCGCTAACATTCTTACTCAATACAAATTAAGTCACCCAAAGGACTTGAGTTTGCACCTAATCATTAAAATCACTGAATTGGAAACCAGTTTTCACTCACAGTTTTGAACCTTTTGCTACACATGAGTGATGTCACCCAGAAAAGCCACCCCACAGAGTATTCACCTGATCCATCTGATGGTGCAAATAGTGGAGGGACTCAAAATAACAAGAAAATTGTTTACCTTTCTGAATAGGATATGAAATTACTTTCTAGCCTTTTTATAGTAGCTCAAACATTTACACAAACTTGTTAAGCTGCTTAGAGAGAGGATTATTTGTGCAGGTAATGCTTCTTTCTGTAAGTTAAGCTGCAGGGAAAGCAGATGCTCGACTTCACAAAATTTGGAGTAATTGCCTCTGGGAGAAATTTAAATAAATTAATAGAGAGCTTCTGCTTTCCTTTCTTCTCTGTCTTTATTTTAGACAAGTTATTCCCTTTCTACAAAGATGGGTCTGTGCAATACTCACAAGTAAGTTATTTAATTATATAAAGCTGCACCAGGTAAATGTTATTTACAGTTGGCTAAAAACCTTTGTATTACACTCATTTGCTGAGAATAACCTCCCTCATTTCACAGTTGGTAGAGAGGTGTTTTTAATCATTATTAAGGTAAGCTGCAGATTGTATTCTCCTGCACCTTTTTATCCATTTTGACTGTTATCTTTCTTTGTGTTTTTTAATTGTAACCCTCCAGGCACTGTGCACATAATTGAAGTAACCAATCTGGTTTTGTTTACCCATGTTTTCTATTAATTAGATATGTGCAACCTAAATTTCCTACTGAAAAACATGAGGTGAAATGCTAATGGACCAAATCTGCTTTTCCTCACCAGGCTGGACTGCCAGTGTTGGAGAAGGTATTTCCAGAGCTGGAGCACAGCAGTGTTTGGAAACTGGGCTGGACAGTGAGTGGAGGGTGAGCAACTGGCTCTGGAAAAGACTGGAGGAGGGATCTGAGGGGCCCCTGTCCTTGGGAGTGAGGGTGAGCCTTCATGGGTTTGCTGCAGGCTGGATGCTCATGTCCAAGGGCACTGTGAAGCTGCAGTGTTGTTTCTGGGCAGAGTGAAGTGGTGCTCCAGGAATTTCACCTCCTGCCTGAGCTGAGCTCACAGCAGCACTGATGTGGCTCCTGGATACTTTTCTGTAGCCAGATTTCCTCTTCCCTACATTGTTCACTACTGACACAGTGGCTCAAAACTTCACTTGTATAAATAACCAAGGTGCACCCCCTAACCTGAGCCATGGTGGCACAGGTAAGACCTAAAGGTGCTGCTATTTGTTAGGGCATCTCAGTGGTTCTCAGAGACAATTTTATTTAGAAATGGCCCAGCTCTGCAGTGCTCACATGTTCAAAACAGGCTGGTGATCAACTGTCAGGTTTAGCCAAGAACTGAAGAATTTGCCAAGAGTGAAGTTCCTGGGAAGAAACTGAAGTAATCATCGTGTAACAGGCAAAGACAAAGTATTTCAAGCCTGCCCACAAATGACCAATAATAAGGGTGGGAATATCCTCAGTTTTGAGTGTGTAGAATGGCAGGTACCAGGAGAATTCCATAAAGGAATGGGTCAGTAAAAAAGAAGCTCTAATGTAAATCCAGAGGTGATCATTAGGGAAAATCTTCAGAACTAAAAGCAACTTACTGCTGTTTTTTGAGGTTCTTCTGACACTTTATTATGGATCTACAGCATTTTCCTATGTGCTTTGTGAGCTCAGAGTTTGCTGCTTTTTACTCAAAAGGATGAATAAGTGGCTCTTTGAAGCTAATGGCCTCTTTTGCCTGTGTATATATGCCGTAATTCCACTGCAATCCTGTAACAGCCTCCCTGATGTCAGACTGGCCTTGTACACACATTAATGGATTATCAGGTACCAACTCCCTGCCCAGCCCACACCTTTTCCCTCTTGCCTCCACTCTGTTGCTCAGTCGTTTTTCTTTGCTTGTTGCTTGCCTGCAGTGATGGGTGTGTGCCCTTTTCCTCACTTGGAGTCTGGCAGTAAATCATTCGTCTGCCTTTTTTTTTTTTTTTCCCCCTTTTTCTTCTTTTTTTCTTTTTTTCTTTTTACTTTCTGGAGCAGCTGCTCTGATTATTTTGAAGCAGAAAAAAGACAAATAAATGGGGAGAATCTTGAAGGTAAGTACTTCAGTGAGGACTTAATGTCAAGGTATAGTACACATAGAAGCTTTTACAGGGTCTATCTAAAAACCGTTATCCGCTGTATATTTTAAAAGCAGGACATAATTCAGACATCTGATTGGCTGCCCTTGAATGTTGATTCTTGCTCTACAATTTTTATTTTTCAGAAACCTTGATTTAAGAGCTTTTTGAAGGCATCATATATTGCATTCGTCACCTTTAGTGGATTTGTTCTGCTGCCTTAGCTGCATCAGGTTTGTGGGGACGATATGGCAGGAGAAGGAATGTTAAGCTCTGTCAGAGGAACAGTGGAAAACTCACATCTACAAACTGAGGACTGCTTAAGAATTGTCCTCCCTCTTCATTGCAGAAAGTGTGATCCCCCAAGAGACCATGACACAGTCTGAGTCCCTCTCTCAGGCATGGGGAAATGACAGTGACCCGCCAGGGTACCCGCAATAGGAAAAGCATTGGCAATCTGAAGTGATGAGTCCAAGGATTTAGGAAGGGTACTGGACTTGAAAAGTACTTCAGAAAACTGTCAATCAATCTGTAGCCTTCAAGTTAGACTGGTGCTCTTGAATGTATTGTGGTAGTGCTCGTTACACTGATATTCCTCACAGCATCACTAATTATATGGTGCTTCCTGTGACTCTTTTCCTGCCCCTCTTCCCATTTCCCCCCATATGCACTCTCTGTGTTTCCCTTGATGTTAACAGAGTTCAGTGTTTGACCAGGTCTGTCTTCATCCCTCCAGAGAAGCGTTGTTGGGTTTCTTGCATGTGGTGGGGTGTTTGAGCAGCTCCTGCAACCTGAGGGTTTCTAATGAACAACTTCTATGTGGCTCTCTAAGTATGCTGAACCCCCAGAGTCTTCCCAAAATAGCATGATTTTCACTCAGTTTTACCCCTAATCTGCTTCTACTCCCCCTCTCATGGTCGTGAGAGAGGCTGGCCAGGTTTTCTCCATCAGGATGCAACCTGTGCTTCACTTTTCGGTTGTTTTTATCAAGTTTCCCTCACCCACCATTTTGCACTGCTGTTCGACTCTTCTTCACGTTGTTCCCCAGCTCAGCAAGGAGCTCTGTTTACCAGCTCCTGCCCTTTTCTTAAGCCTTGGGATCTCTCAGAAGGCTTCAGACTGCAGGGTCTACACCTCACAGGGGGTTTCTTTGGAGCCTACGAGGTGCTTGAAGTCAATGCTGCAATTCCTCTACTCAGGCTGAGTCTCCTTCTGACCTGTCTGGTCCAAAGCTGTTATTTAAATTGCAGGACAACTGACATGTCTTCTCTGCTTGGCCAACTGGTGCTGTCCATTGTTTTCCAAATTGTGGTTTCTTTATTTTGGAAGTACAAGTGGTGCCCCTGGCCCTGGGCAGTTCAGTGGAAGCTGCACCCTGGAGGTTTGATGGAGGTGGAAGCTGGAGAAAACGAGTAATACATGCCTGGGTGGAGAGGAGATGTCTGTGTACTTGTTTTCCACCTGTTTTCTGACAAGGAATATTAACAGAGATTAAGCAAGTATTTTCAGCATGCATGTTTTGTTTCCTTTAAGACAAGATATATAGCTGTAATGTACTTTGTATTTCCAAGTACTGGAATTTTTAAATAGGTAAGAAATATTTAAGTCTGAAATGCACTTAACAGCTTCTTACAGAAACTCAAGCCAATTTTAGAACGTTATCATGTTATCACAAGCCAAAAGCATTGGCAATCAAAGGTGTTTTTAAAGCCATTAACTCCAGTTACACTGACTTGTTTTAGTTTTTTTCTCTTCGACAACATGTTGTTTTTGAGGAAATGAACTCACTGGCAGTTTGGAGGGTAGGACTGTCTCAGGCATTGTGAGAAAAACCATAACATCTTTGTTTAGTCTTTGAGTCTGAAATTAAATCACATCTCTTTATTTCAATAAATGTTTATCTTCGCAGATGTACTAGGAGAGGGTATTTCAGTGCCTTGAAAGGTGTGGACAACTGAAGATGACAAAGCCTGAAAACAAATGTCTTGAAAAGAGTTTATTACCAGGCATTAAAACAGCCAAGGTTGTAAAAAATATATTTGAGCTCCAAAAAATTTGTTTGACTGCCACTGATATATTGGACTCATTTCTTTCCTTTTTAAAAAATCTCACTTCATTTATAGAACATGCTCAGTGATGCTTAGAGAGACATTGAAACACTGACACCAGAATTAAATTACTGATGGGCTGAATGGGAGGACCACTTGAACAGGTCGTGCTGGAGCAGCTTGCCAGGTGAGTGGGTGGATGTGCAGGTGTGCAAGGGCAGAGCACCTTTGTCCTGCCAAAAGGATTTCTTCCATATTCCCCCAGAGAAACAAAGCAATGTCTTTTCTGCCAAATGCTCTGCTGCATAAAAGCTCAAGGATCTCTACCCTCATGGGGAGGTGAGGGCTTGAGAAGAGGTCTTGGCACATGAGCTCCTTTGCAGTGGCCTCAGAGGAGCCAAGCCAGGCTCCTGCAGCTCCTGGCTCCAGTCCTGCACACCTGGAGCTCGGCAGGAGCTGCCGTGGCCAGGAGCGGTGCTGGGGGCTCATCACGGCTCATTTAACCTGCCTGGCTACTCTGCACTCCCTGGCAGCCCTTGTGGGTCTGCAGGGCCTGGGAGGACCCTTGTGAGGCATTAGTGGGAACAGGAAATTTTCCTTTTCCACATGGCAGGCCAGCCTGCTGCTTCTCCTTGAGTCAAGACCCAGTTGTCTTCTTGGAAAGCGAAAGAATCAGGCTGTAGAATTTAATCTTGAACTTTACGTTTTAGTAACGGAGCTGATCAACTTCAAAAAGAGACGCCTGTTCACTATGGGACTGAGGTATGTAGGTTTAATGCACAATTTATCTGTCTGTGAACAAGGATGTGAAAGAACACTTAAAGCTGATCATTATTATTTTTACCACATACCTCCCTTGCCCTGAAACTCCATTTCATTTTCATCTGAAACAACATTTTTCTTCTTTTGTCACATGACCTGGAAAATCCATTATTCAACCAAATATAAGCTGTCCCAAATACGTGTTACTTCTGTCTTGAAAAGCAATTTAGGTTTTTGTGCCATCAGTCCAGGGTTTCAGACCATTTGTGGTGCTCTTCCTTTCATACTTATGATTTGATCTGTTCTGCAGCCTGAAATATGACAATCTAGGCAGAAGAGAAATGCAAAATAGGACAGTTTTTACAACCAGATTTAAAACTTCTGTGTGTGCTGCAGGCACAAAGAAGTAAAAAAAAAAAAAGTGCTGCAATAATTTCTTCTTTTCTAGAAGCACCAGCAAAAAATTGAGAGGGGAAAAGAAATTTGTAACAGAAAAACAGAGATCAACATCAGTATTTGTTGATTTCTAGGTTTTATTTCCTTTTACTTTTTAAACTAGGATTTTCAAACCATCTACTTTCAGAAATTTGCATTTTATGAGAACAAAATATGATGAGATAATTTTAGGCAACTTACCTCCTTTTCCCTAGTTTGTGGGATCTAAAACCAACCATGCTTGTCATCGCCTCAGTAATTTCTGGTCATTGAAGTTAAAATATAATCTAAGTTTGCACCAAATGACCTGTTGCAAGATGAGTTTGCCAAGCTCTGTATTGCAGTGAGATTTCTGCAGTTTTGATTAGATACAAACAAAAATGATCTCTGGAATATCAGTGAGTGCAGCATTGATTAGCTTCTCTCAATCCCACAAGAGGTTAGGAGAAGCACAACTTGCATTTTGCCTCTGTATCTCTGTCTCTGCCAATCACAGTTGTGCTGGCAGATCAGCATGATGAAAAGGGGATGAAGGGAGGAGAAACAAGGAGCTGATGGAGAACTTTTATATTACTAGGTGCTGATGTGCTTTAGGATGTTGTTGGCATTCACCAGAAGTCTCAGAACTGCTGAATTGATTGTGTAGTTGCATCCCATCCAGAGGACAGAAATCACCAGTATAAGAGTTTGCCTGTGCTTATTAGTTTTTCTCCTCCCTACGTTTTTTTAGCTGATTATTGGTTCTCCCACCAAAATGTGAAATAAACAGGTCAAGGCAGCATTTATCTTAGCCTTGCCTGAGAAATTCCCAATGGCAAATAGAAGCATATTTCCACTATGTATTAGTGAATTTTACATTTCTGCTCCACAAACTATTCTGCACATGAAAAATGGGGAGCCTTTTGCTGAAAGGCTTCCTAGGGTAACTGAGCACTTTCCCTTGCAAGCTGTTTGCTGGATTAAGGCAAAGTTAGGATTTCTGTCCAATTTTAATTAACCCCAAACCATGATTCCCGTTCTGCTGTTGGCCAGTCAACAGAAACAGGTAAATATAGTCAATATGTTCTATCTTTTTACTCTTTTACAGAAATATAATGCCTACTGCAGGAAGATGTTACCTGTGTTGTAAAGCTGTCATGTTATTCTCTGGGGAAGGAAATTCTTATTTTCCCATCCATATACCTATGCAAAGCAGTTACTCTTCTTACAATCTGTACATGCAAAATGCTCAATAATTTTATCTTAGCTTTCAAGCATAGAAGTGAAAAAGTTACCCATCTTAGCTTTCAAGCATAAAAGTGAAAAAGTTACCCTATTCCAAACTTAACTACTTATGTATGTTGTTAGTATCAAATAAGATTACTGCTTGGAAGATGCTGCATTTATCTTTAACTTGAAATAACCCAGAAGAATGTCAGATGCAAAATGAATTTTGAAATCTTGGCATTTTCTGCTGCTTTATACTCTGTGTGTGCAAGTCAACAGCAGTGACATTATTGTGTGAGTCCCTCCAACGGAAGGGAATTGGCATTCTATTAATAATCCCTCTTTGCAGAGCTGAATGGGAAACATGTTACTACTCAGCTCTGTTCGTCTCCCGAAAAGTGGTTATCAGAATCATGGCTGCTACCAGCCAGGCAGGATTCTTTCCTTGTCAGTTTATTGCTTTCTGTAGCTAATCCCTCGTCCAGTGTTATCCAGCTGTTGACGTCCTCCTCATTCCCTTCACAACAGGCACTCTTTGCCTTGGCTTTTGTCCCATGTAAACGCAGCCCTGCCAAGTCCCTCTGTGATGAGCTCCCTTCCATGCTCTGCTGCTGCAGCATCAGCATCTCCCCTCCTCGCGGCTCAGTGCTTCCACCTCTCCCTGCTCCAGGGATGTGGGTGCTGCTGGCAAAGCACAGGGCCCTGGGCAGCAGGACACAGTGGGGCTGGAGATGGTGGAGGCAGCCTGGGTGATGTCCTGGAGCCCTGCAGACCTGCAACTTTCAGCTGGGCTGAGGCAGGCTGGATGTTGTGCCCACCTGCAACAGGGTTATCTATCAGCTTTGCATCACTGCTGAAATTAATGGCTGGGAAGGGTTGATGGTGTTTCCAGAGATGGACTTAGCTTTCAGCCTTATTTCCTCTTGCTTATGGTGATATTCACTGGGTGTCTTCTGAGCAGGAGCATACACACACACACATACACACGTGCATATTTTTCATGAGTGGCCATATTTCCCAAAGATCAGACCTGAATCTGTGCTGCTATATACGAACAACTAGACATAAAGTCCATATAAGTGACTTTACACAGCTGTAAATCCTCTCATCCTGTCATCTTCCCATTCAGGCAAGAAAGATGTGAGAATTATGTAGACTCAGAAGCAGAGGTTCATGGCAAGGCTGGGGCTCTCCTGATCGTGGCATAGAGGATGGCCTCTTCTGGAAGTAGCTGTGTTAGTGGTAGGGCTCATAAGGGCCACTCACGTCCCCTAAACTACCTTCTTGCTGCTAGAGGCTACTCACTGCACCCCAGCAAGCTGCTCATGTTGGAAGCTCTTTTATTTCTGCTGTGTGAAGTCAAACCAAAGCTTTACTATTTGGCTGAGGATGAACAGAGTGCCACACACTAAAGCAGCAGATCCATCAGTCCTTGGGAGGCAAGAAAAGAGCAGCTGCGAGAGCAGCCTCAGCTGGTGGCTGTCAGATGAGGATGTTTGGCTACAATCTAATTGTAATGGATGTGGGTGAGTCCACACATAGATTGATTAAAATTGATTAAGAAAGTCCACCTGACTCTTTCAAAGCTAACAGAAGTCAGTGGAAAAGAATTCTTCTCACTGAATTCTCTGATACTGAATTAAAGCCCTAGAATACCTCATCATGAAATGATTTGGTTGGCAGAAAAAAATGAGAAATTTGATAAATCAAGGATTGGAGAACTCAACGGGATTTGAAATGATGCATTTCGTTCCTGGCTCTTCACTGATTTACTGCTTGGGATTTCTCAAGTTCACTGGTCTTTTTTGTCAGCCCTTCCTAGTATGGACAGATACAACAGTGGGAATAATTTCTCTCTCTCCCATTTTTATTGAAGTCAACTCTCTCTTCCTTCAGTGTGTGTACAACACAGTGCACCTGGGAGGTCTTAGCTGGGGTCCCTGACGAGCTTTACCAGACATGAAAAAACAACAACAAAAAATGAGGTCAGAAACAAAGGCCAAAGGAGGTCTCTACTTCTTCAGTGGTACATCAGAAACAAGTGTAAGGTTGGTGCACGGCAGGTTGTTCCTACAGTTCCTCTGAAGGCTGATTTCCTGCTCTGTATTCAACTCCATGAATACTACATTCCTCTTTGCCTTCCTACCTAAAGAGTGACAGCTGTATAGCATACTATTCTTGTCTGCGAAACAGATTGTTTTCCACAACAGGCTGAGAAAACATCAGAATAGGGAAAACCAAGTTGCTTTTAAAAATAAATTATCAGTCACTGATATATTTCCCTATTTTTAATGAATAATATTCATATATTCATACGGAGACCATAATAATTAATTTTTTTTGACTTGGTATAAAATGCTGAAGAATGTCTAGTGATACCCCTTAATCTGTGTACTTAAAGTTCAAGCATAATTCCAAAATATTGTTAAATACAGCTTCACTCAACTGCATATTTCAAAGTTGATAGGATATTTTATTTCTAGGCTTTAAATCTTTTAATTCAGCTAAAAAGTGACTTTAGTAAGTGACATGATAAATAATTTTAAAAAATAGCACTCTCACACTGTAATCATGTCAGAAGAAGTGAAAAAGTAGCTGAAGTGTCAGAGGTTATAAATTGCAGCAAAATTACCAGTGTCTTGGTGAAGTCTATGTCACCTGGAGAAGCAAGGTCTCCTGGCAACATTTTGTCTCTTTCAAATTAGTTAAAAGAATTATACAGGCAATAAAATGTTTATTGATTTTGTCACATTCCAGCTGTACTATAATTTTGCTCATTTACTGTACGTAAGAATATTTTGAGTGTGCCTGAATCCTCCCCACATCCGGGTCTGGGAAAAGTTACCATGTTTGGTTTTTCTTGGCCTTGCAGGTCAAAGTGGCAGAACATTGTCTCCTTGAGTCTACAGAGGCTTTAAAGGACAGTTATACTCAGAGAAATGCCTAAAAATGCTGCTACCTTTGGTGTCCTTTTACGGTACCCTGTTCAGATTGGCTTTGTCTGTAGGTAACAGGACGACGTTTCTACTTGTCAGCTCTGCATATGTGATAAAGACCCCAAAGCAGAGCAGAGTGTTTTCTTGACTTTGACATCAATAATTGCAAAGATGCTGATGCATAGCTGAGGTGAGCAGTGTGCAACTGAGCAGGATCCGGATCTTCTCCTCTGCTCTGGCTTTAGGGCAGGGCACTGAGGGGATGCTGATTTCACGGGTAAGAGCCTCCTGAGGCAGACGCTTTCCTGTGGCTGGCTGGTGTTTGGGTTTTAAGCTTCTCACTGCCGTTTTGCTCGTGTTTGCAGCGTCTCAATGCAAGAGCGAGGATCACACGTCCTGTGACACAGCACCACTCAGGCCAAGCAGGGGCACTGTAAAGTCCTAAAGTGCATTTACAGAAATTTGTCCCATGATTTTTCTGCCTATATCTCAGTTGCCTGACAAAACAGAGTGCCCCCCTGTGAATCTGAGCAAAATGCAGATTATAGTCTGCTTGGAGCTATTCTAAGATACTTAAAAGTGAATAAAAAGCAGCACAGGGAAACCAAAATTAACACTATCATTCTGTGGAAAGCACGAATGTGCCATGACAGAAGCAGAGTTAGGGAGGACAAACTTGGCCTGGTCCAGTTCAAGGCAGTCTGGTTTAATTGATGCTAGTGATGGAGTGAAAATGAGCAGCGAGTTTGAAAGCGGCTTCTCCGTTCAGACGCTGTGACCCCGGGGCGAGCTGTCCCTCTGACCGCAGTGAAACCGCTGCCCGAGGCCAAGGCAGCGCTGCCCGGGGCAGGGGCGGAAGGGCCCCGGGTGATGCTCCCGAGGTGTCAGCGCTCGGGGAGCCGCAGCTCTGGCCCCGGCGGGCGCTGGCACCGTGCGCTACCCCCGGCGCGGGGCTGGTCAGGGCCGCCCGCTCCGACCCGCGCC
>WBMY01017406.1:71403-113127 GCA_013397315.1 Donacobius atricapilla
GGGGTCCGGCTGGCGCCGCCGCGGGGCTCCGCGCAGGCACCGCCGCAGCTCCGGCTCTCCGTCCCGGGGCCGCCGGTCTCGGAGCGGATGCTTGGCGCCGCATCCCTCCGTCTCCGCCGCTCCCCGCATCGGGCCCTGCTGCTGTTGGAGGCGCCGGGAATGTTTTCTGTCCCGAAGGAGGGCTCTCGGTTGGTACTCGGGGAAAGTGTTACTGCCGAGGATTTAAAATAAAATCACTAGACCGGTTGCCTTTTGGGATGTTGCAGCGCGGCAGAGTCTGTTGAAGTGGTGCTGGTGCTTTGGAGGCTTGGCTGCTCTGAGATACTGTGGTGGATGTTGGACAGTGAAACCTCTGTTTGCCTCTAAAAGTGCCGTGACAATAAAGCTGCTCCGGTTTCTTTTGGAGTCTGATGGAAATCTGCTGAAGAGCACCAAACATTTCTGAAGTGGCTTGGATTCAGCGGCTGTTTCCAGAGAGCCTGCCTCTGGACTGCTGTCTCTGCTAGGATTCAAAGAATCAAAAGTTTCTGGTGGAAAATGCTGTAAACTGCAGTTTCTCAAAGTTGTAGTAAGGTTTGTGTTTTTTAGGCAATTTCTGAGCCTTTTGGGTTAACACCCAATCTTGGGTTTGTATGGTGAGGGAAAACCTATTGTGGCAGGAGCCAGCGCTTTGTATTGCTCCTCGGCAGCGTGTACGCGCTCTTGTTTTTATCCTGATTATTTAGAAAACAGTAACATATTTTTAGCGTCTTTGCAAGGCTTGTGGATGTTACAAGGTTACTACCAGAGTGGGGTAGCTTTGAGGTTTTCCAGGGAATTGTTAGCGGTGGGGGCAGGCCAGGTGAGCTGCCGCGGGCTCGGGAGCGGGCAGGGATGCGCGGAAGGGCCGTTTCGCGGTGCCCAGGTGCTGTGAGGGTGTGTGGCTCTTGCATTCACGCCCCAGGCAGGCTCTCACTCGCCCTAAACGCTTCCTATCCGTGCCGAAACAAGGGACTGTCATCAGGGCTAAACCTCTGCAGCTGCGTGGCTTTCTGTGGTGTCCGTAAGAGCAGGTGAATGCCTGCCCTGCTTCTGGGGAGCGCCTGGGAAGGAGGTTCCCTCCGGAGGCAGGAGTGGGCCAGCCTTGATGGGGACATGGTGTCTGGAAAGCTTGGCTCACGCCAGAGCCGAGGCAGGCGGTAAGTCTGGGGTGGAAGCTGGCAGTGAGACGAGTGCTTGCTTTGCAGTAGAGTGACTGCAGAGGAGACAGTGGGACACGCAGGGGTTTGGGAGTTTGGGCTCCCTAAGCCAGCGGGCTGTAGTGCTTGTGAGGAGCACGGGAAGTGGAGAGTTCTGGCAGTTCACCGAGGCAGGGACAGTGGTCGTCAGGAGTGAGTCTGCGATTCATCAGGGGTTGTAACTGGCGGTGTGCAGGATGGCTTCCTGAGAAATTGCTAAGGATCGCATCCTTCTGAGGGTGTTTCTCTGGGCAGAGGAGACCTCTTGCAGTGAGAGGACGGGGGCTTGGTCCGACCTCCCTGCACAGTGCTTGTGTTGCTAGGCAGCAGCTTGCACCTCCAGCGTGCTCCAGATCCGAGTCTGTGCGGGGAGACCTTCTCTCCTGAGCTAAAGCTTTGTAGCTGGTGACCAAGGGTAGAAAACACATACTCTGTGGGCGTGGGTGTGCATGCACTTCTTGCTTGCTCCTGGGTGTTGGGGAGGGGTGGTCAGCTGGGAACGTTCCGGGTTGTTAGCTGACAGCAAGACTTCTTCATACTCACACACCTACTTGGGCTGCAGGTGAGCGCAGGAGAGAGAGATGAATCTTTGATTGTTCCATCTGTAAGGCTTAGGAGTTCTCCGCAGAGCACCTTTTTCCTTTCACAGTACCTGGAAGCTCATAGGAGGTTTGTCTTCAACTTGTTTGGTGATTGATGCTTTAGCAGTTAAATGGGGAGGGGAGGAAAAAGGGAGGAAGATTTGCTTGCAAAAGAGGCAGGATAGAAGGCCAGGTGTGCCACATTAATGCCCTTAGCCAGCATGAGTCAATTTTAGTGGATGCCAGAAAAGTGCTGAAGCCTCAGTGCACGAATGGCATCAGGCAGTGTTGTCTGAACTGCTCTGTATCTCGCAGAGCAGTGGAAAACCTTTTAATTTTCAGAGCTGCCAGTCTGGTGGCTGCACTTTGAAGCAGTGCAGTAGCTGAAGCTGTTGGAAACTAGCAGGAGGGGGGCAGGGGGTGGACTGAGCACTCTCCAAACCAAAGTCAGATTAAAAAAGAGCCTGAAAGGGTCAGGAGGGAT
This sequence comes from Donacobius atricapilla, assembly GCA_013397315.1. Taxonomy (NCBI): domain Eukaryota; kingdom Metazoa; phylum Chordata; class Aves; order Passeriformes; family Mimidae; genus Donacobius; species Donacobius atricapilla. The sequence goes on from WBMY01017406.1 coordinate 73,686, forward strand.
TCATAGGCTGCTGTGGTGAAGGTGAGCTGAGCAGAAGGGCTGTTCTGGAGTCACAGATCACTTCTGATCAGGCAGGGATTAGTGGTGTGGGATTCGGAGGAGGAAGATTCCCGGTTTAATGGAGGCTGGAAGCTTGGGCCTCAGAAGAAGCTGGACTTGGCAGCCTTGAGCCTGGATGGGGCTGCAGAGGAGTGTGGAAGTCGAGGCAGGTAGGAACACACTTGCTGGTCTCAGGATCTCGTGGGTGTTATGCTGTGCCACTCTGGGATAAGCTTGAGCTATGGAGGGTTTAGGAGTGGGTTTGTCTGGAGGTGTCAGGCAGCTGCTGAAGGCAGGGTGTGTGTGGGGAACCCAGCAGAGATACAGACAAGCTGCTGCTGGAGAGCAAGGAGGAGGGAATGGGGAGGACAGCGTGTGAGGCTTGTACCCCTTGGGATCCTCTGCCTGCTTGGAGAGGAGCATCCAGAATGTCTGGATGGGATGCTCCTGTAAGGGGATCTGGTTGGTTTGCATAGGCAGAGTAGTTTTTTTCCGTGACCGTTCTCAGCTGTGTCCTGAGGAGAGAAGAATACGTGTTACAGCAACCACTTAAAGCTAGGGAGAACAGTGTCCTCTATGGGGCATTTGAAAGGGAGAGTCTGTTCAAAACTTTCTATGCCCTGGGTTGCGATGCCCTTGTGGGACCAGAGGTGGAGGAAAAGTTCCAAGGAGCATGTGCAGCTAGCCATTCCTGCTGGCTGAGGTGGGAAGCTGCCAGGGATGTCTGGGGCTGGTGGCCTTGACCTGTGCATCTGAGGGAAAAGGCTAAGAAGTTGTACTCACTGTGAGAAGTACAAATGAAGCATTTATAGTGCATGGACTTTTCCTGCTCTCTGAAACATTCAGGCTCTGAGTAATTTCTCACTTCAAACTGAGGCTCAAGCTGAAAATATCAAGGGATGCTAAATTGTGAACAATTGTTAAACAGCCTTAAAGAGCTGTATGGGAAACTGTCTGCTATTCATTTCTAAACCTTCCTCAATGAGGGTCTGAGCTATTTATCAGGAGCTCTTTTAGTGCTGGAAGGGAAAGTGAACATTTAAAGTGTATCACAAAATAAAGAGGCACTTTAAGAGGCAATTTGCTTTTCAGGATGTCCAACTAAAAATAAATATTCCTTTAAATAGCCTTGAAAAGAAAACAGAGAAAGGATCCTGCCCTTGCTGAGAGTCAGGAAATCTTTTTGCTAGCTTTGATGGTGAGGGTTTCCTCTGGCATCTGGTATTAGATCCAGGTAAACCCTCTTGGAATTGGTGAAGAACTGAGGGATATGTTTTATTCAGTAACAAAGCTGGTGAGAGAGAGAGACTGTGTGTTAGAAACTTCTGTGGTGGTTTTGGCTAATCCTTCCCACCCCAAAAGCACTAGAGAGAGTTCCTTCCACCTCTCTTTTCTTTGTTTTATGTAACAGTTAATTAACAAGGATGCCTATTTGACAGAGCAATTTCAGGGCACATAAAATATGTATTTTATTTTGGCTGCATCAGAACAAAACTCCATTGTTTCCAAGATTTCAAAAATGTGTCAAAGTTGTATTCTATAAGCAGCTTCTCATGGTTCTCAAATTCTGAGGGGATGTTTTTTCTTTGCTTACTTAATTACATTCTAATTTTTACTCAGATAAAGATGGCAATACATGTGTATACAGTCCAGTCTCTGGTTATGTAAGGGGAAAAAAATCCTCGTCAAGAATCTGTTTATCATTTTAAGGAACAGAGATGATGCTGAGTTCAGTGAAAGCAACTTGCCTCTGGTGACGGCCAAGTGCCATATCTGGCTTCTCTGGGACTGTTTTCTAAGTGGAAAACTGTAGACGAGTGTTTTATAAGGAGCCTGACAGCTGGTATGTCATCTTTTCCTGTTCGTTCTGTCTTTGAGCATTTTGTATTAGTTTGGAAATCATGTGGCCATGGATGAGATCAAGGAATGAATTTCTAAGCACATCGCATGCAGGACTGTATTCTCACAGAGCCTGCTTCATTAATGTGCAGGAGTGAATTTGTACCAGATTTGCTGAATAGTGCAAATATTGTTATTTTGTTAATATTGCAGAGCTGTGAGGGTATATAAGAGCAGGGATAATGTCAATACGGCTGACAGTTACAGCTGTAGTCTCCCTGCTGTGTGGTCATGGAAAGAGGCCTGTTTTAAAGGTTCTGTAAGAGCAGGGAACATTTCAGCATGCAGATGGCAGCCCAGTCTAAAATCTAGTTCTGTTTGTGCTGAGCACCTCTGTAATGAGCCTTGAGCAGTGCAAGGGGAACAAGAGAAGTGGTGTGGGGAGAAAGAGGAGGGATATGCTATCTTTCAGGATTGAGACCTCTCTTTGAGCTGTCTCTCTTGATTTTTAATAGCTTTTCTGCAAAAGCTGCTTGGGGAGCAGGGTTAGAATGGGTATGAAAGAAGCAAAGCATCTAATCTTTTGGCTGAAAAATGTGTCTGCTTAGGCAGCTGTGAACTGGACAGAATTTCTTATTGATATAAGAGCAGGGAGCAGTGAGTGAAATTGGTGTGGATGAGAATGATCTTTTCTCATCTCTTTTAATCTGAAATGTGTTCTCCTTTTGTAGTTGAGGCTCTGTAGAGAGGATCTCTGATCCCTGGCAAGGCCGTCTAAAGCACTCAGGAGAAAACAGCCATGACCTGAGCAGTGATGTTTGCTCTGGGTGTCAGCAACTGAAGAGCTGGAGTCACATGCAGCCATGCTTTTTCTGGAATTTATGGGGTTTTATCAGTGACTCTGAAGCCTAAGAGTTCTCATCAGCAACTTGTTTTTTTTCACTCAAGCGATCTGAAAAGCAGGAGTCAGAGTCCTTTTTTCCTGTGCAGGGCTTCTCCACAGCCCAGGGCAGGCTGGCTGGGCTGGGTCTGAGAGCAGTCTCTAAGCTTTTCTCAGCCCAGAAGAAATTTGCCATCCTGGACAGTGCCCAGTAACTGTGTCAGCTTTGAGAAGCATACGTGGTCGCCCATGGCGGGGACTCCTCTCCCCTCAGGTGGCTGTGGTTAGTGCTGCACCTTGCTCTGCACTGGGAACTCCCTGCGGTAACTGCATCAAGGTGATCCTTACAATCTCTCCCCTTTCCTCAGTGCTAGTGTACATGTTTAGCTTTCCAAGTGTAGATTGTCTTCACGTTTTCTTCTCTCCCCCAGCGGGCTTTTCTGTAAGCTTTTAAGTACTTCTGCAAGGTGTACTTGCTAAGCCTCACTGTAAACCTAAACTCTGGCTCTGAGAGTCTTTACATTTCCTATAGTACTTCATGTTGCCTGAAGTACTGTATTGATTAAACCACAATCTGCAGGAGTAAATATATGTAGAATATTAATAGCTTCTACTCTAGGGGGGAAAAAAGGCTGTAAATTAATTGATCCATTATTTTGACCTCATAAACCATAAGGGCTTGCAGTACAGCTGTAATCCTCCTCCCACAACATGTATTTCACTTTGAATGTTTGTAAAAGGCCTGGAGTACTTGAACCTAAAAGCTACGATACTGGATGCACATATCCATCTATCCTCAGGTGTGTAGTTAAAGAGTATTGCAACATTAAGGCTGAACAATAATTCTCTCTAGAATCCAGGGTGGTGCTGAATCAGTACATCACTGATGGCGCAGCTGGGTATGAGGCTTAAAAAGCACTAGCTACCTTTCCTAATCCTTTGTCATTATTGTTCCCCCTTACCGTTTCTTTCTGTGTTTCCAAGTGCAGGTGCTGCTGTAATGAGGGGCAAGTATGATTCAGGGATTTAAAATCTATTTTGAAGATATAATGAACTGTGTGAGTTGCTTAGGGAATCGAGGTCAGTGTGTGGTGTGAGCTGATAGAACTCCATCTGCTAATCAGTGCTGAGTAGTCCTTGTTCTTCTGGGTTTACAAATCTTTTAAGATGGGCTGCTTAGTTTTTTTTCGAATTTTCTTAGCAGCAATTTAGATCCGTGTGTACATCGTATGCTCATTACTCTCTTTAGTGTTTTGATGCTATAGATATTGTAATCTTCATCTATATTTAGAGTATTTCAGGGGATTTTCCCATTTCCTGCATTGCTTTTCCCCATAAATGAGCACTATTTTAGGCAGCTATTGGATCAGAAAATTCTGGTAAGAAAATGTTCTTTTGCTAATGGTTGCAGGGTTTTCTCTACAGGGCAAGCCAGCAGTTTGCTCAGTGTTGAGTCTGACTGCCACTTAATCATAACTAAAATTCCTTCTATACTCTGCAGCCAGACATGTTAATGGGGGAAGATAATGGGGTGTTGGCCATCCACAGTATTTTTCTTTTGTGCTTGGCACTGAAATCCATTTTTTTGTTTCTGTGTTACACTGTAAGATTATTTTTGCAACTTTAAGATTCCACACTTGGTGTCCTCTACAGTTCCATTTGAAAGATATTCAACCTTTTAGTGGAAGCATTAAAATCTTTTCAAACAACACCTGTGTGTTAACACCAAAGGAGTGGTACTGTTTGTTTCTTCTGAAATAACTGGCAAGATTGCGTTTATTCCTTTCACATCACAGAAGATTCATGAGTTTTAGTTTTTTATTCCTTCTGTTTTGCAGCCTTACATTCAGCCTTTAGGGCAGTCATTACAGGTAAGTATGATAACCTTGTCAGTATTTAACTGTGGGTTCCCTTTGCTTTGTCAGGACAAGACCTTGCTTTTTCCTTGTTGTATTACTGTCATGCAGGTGATACACTGCTGAGCCTGTAATAATCCCAGACAGTTTAGATGATGTCTCTTGGTTGCTGTTTACTTCCAATTTGTGTAACACAAGTCCTGTATTGTGCAGGCACACCATCTTTCCCTCATGTCTCAGTTCTGGAGACAGATTTTAGGAGAAAATGCTCTGGAATGAGCATTTCCTCTAAAAAGAAAGGGCTTCAGTAACTCCCTTTTTTTCTGCCAATGAGAGAAATGGATACCAGGGGATGATAATAAAAAAAAGCAAAACTTTTTATTAACAAGGCAAGATATCCACAAAGCACAGGACAAAAATTTGAACCTTACACCTCACCCTACCTATCCACGCAAAGAGGGAAAGACGGTGGCTGACCTTGTCTCTGGGAAGGGAGGAGAAAAAGAGTTCCAGCAGCTGGGAACCTGTTGGATGTCTGGTGTGGGTCTCCTCCTCACAGCACCCGAAGTTGGTGGATTTTAATGTCCTTTCTTGTGTTGGTTCAGCTCCTCCAAGGACTCGGGTTCCAGGCAATCCCACCGGCTCCCAGGATGGGCCGAAAAGAAAAACAAGACAAGCCGAAAACAGTTCAAGAGGAAAAAACCCAACCAAAACCAAACAGCCATGGAGGAAATTCCTGGTACAGCCTCCAGGCTAGAGGAAGGGAAGGGAAAAAAAATTCTGGCTTCAAACTAGCAAAAATTAATCTGACAAAAGGAACAATGTAGGGTCCCCAGGCCACACTGTCTGGAGCTTGAACAGAGCCTCAGAGTTTCCAGGCTCCAGCCCCACTGTCTGGTTCATCTTTCAGATACAGCAGCCATTTCTGGGCATAAAGCAGATGATTAGGGAATAAAGTATCATCATAAAATCACCTTGGGACACCTCATTTTTAAATTTCTCTTTAAATTTACAGTTGAACAAGGAGATGTGAGTTTAGTTAAGGACCTGAGTCTAGCGGAGACTTAAATCCTGCAAGACAAATGCTGAATGCACACTGCCTTGTAGAATTAATGCTCCTTGTATATTTAGACAACTTAAGTGGCTGGTTATGATGGTGAAGATGCACAATGAATTAGGCAAAATAAAATATTCTTTGATGCTCATTGAGCAGCAGAGCGAAGAACGCTGCATGACCCATATCAAGTAGAGCTGAAGAGACATTATTTGAGCTAGCATGCATCTCTGATCTTGAATATTTTATCTTGGATTTTGAGTATTTTGTCTTTATGTTTCAGGTATCAACAAAAAGGAACTGGTACCCATTGTATACTGCTTCCAACCAACATAATACATAGGCTGAAAATCTTTTAGTAATAAACCGCTCAATGTGGTATGTTGGCAAAAGAGAGGACCTGAGAGTGAGTTCATATTAAATTTTAAAGCCTTAAAAAGTGGGGTGGGGAAATCGTTTGAAAAGAAAGGAACAGGACTAGCCTACTGTAAAGACAATGAAAGAATTACTGTTGCCATTTCATCCTTTGTATGTGGGGTGAAAACAGTAATTTATTTTTGTGAGATATTTGAGAAACAAAACCTGACAATTGGAAATCACTAAAGAGGTGGGTCGTTGTTTTTAATGAGTGCCTTCTGCATCACAGCTTCTGTGGAGAAACCAGAACCTACAGAGCCTCATGGTGTGTCAGCAAATCTCAGCCTGTGCACAGACCTGTGCCTGAGTGCACATTCACTGCTTTTCTTTTCTGGTTTTCTTTTAAAAAGGAGCACTGCATAAACAAAGCTTGTGGTACAAATTAGAGCAAAGCTAAATTATATTTAAAGCATGAACTTGTGAATCTCTCTACTGGATTTTGTGCAAAATATTAATGCTTTGATTTTCTTCTAATTTCTAAGTGCCTCCTTCTAACCTTGTCACCTGAAGTTCCTTTGAGTTCCAGAAGCGATATGAGCTGAAGTGGGTGCTGGAAAGACAGCCGGCAGTACATGTAGGAAGTGGGAACAGAGCAACTTCCCAAGCTCTGTTTTCTGAGGATTTGAGCGGGAGAAAAAGGGTTTTCGAAAGAGATGAAGGGTGTTAGGCAGGATATGGGAGTCAGTTTTTGTAGAAGAACAAAACTTGTGCTGCACTGCAGCCTAGTCGCCTTGTAGTTATGGGTGCTTACAGGGCACTGTGAGAGTTGCCCGAAGTCAGACCTGTAGTACAAATGGGGTGAAGAGGGAAGGAGAGACCTTATTGGCAGTGCAATGATGAAGAATTAACTTGTCTCACCTTGCTTCTCCTGCACTTCTCCCTCTGATAGCAGCAACTGCCCTTTACTTACCTGGATTCAAATACAACCTGGCAGGTCACAACAGGTTTTTTCACCTTTGTCAACAAGCACTTCATTCTCCATCTCTCTTCCCTCCTCCCAGTGATTTTAGGCAAGTTGGCTGTAAATTGGTGTTTCCGTGTCCTTACTGAGTAAGATGTCTTCTGTCTTCTGGGAATGGCATGAACTTGGTTTCCCTCTTATGAGGCATATCCAGTAGAGTAATACATTCTTGTTACAGCTGTGAGCTCCTGCTCACACCTGCTTGGAGTTTGCAGCATCAGAGTAAGCGGCTCCTCAGGGAAATGCTGCGCAGTGCCTGTGAGGGGAAAGTTTTGTCAAATGACAAAATCAGCCCCTGCTTGCAGGGAGGTGGCACTGATCTCTGACTGGTTTATATTCTATCTTGCGTCGCATCAAGGTGGCACAGTTTTGTTCATGTTCTTCATCAGACCACGGGCATCCACTACACATTTATACCCAGAAGCCTAGCACAGGGCTGGCTGGAGTCTGTAGTTCATCCCACTGCCTGACAGGTGAGTGAATGGCCCTGAGGAGGGAGCTGAGACCGGTCCTGTTGGGAGACATGGCAAAAGTCTTGGCACACTCAGCTCCTAAAACCTCCCGGGCAAATTTAGAAACTTAATCTTGAACTAATACAACCTTCCTTCTTTGGGCCGCTGGACGTTCTTCTGGGGGAAATACAGCTTATTTTGTATCTTGTGTTCTTTGTTGACATGAATGTTTTAAAACAGCCACCTCTGATAGGGCAGTTGGAACAGCCTGGCTGGCTGTAGCTGGCTGCTGCCTCAGAAACCAGCTGACCCACTGGTCACACTGGTTTGACTGATCCCACTTCCTGGTGGAATGCCTACCATGGTGGAAGTGACAGCTCAGATTCTGATGTGTATTTTCATGCCAGCCTCAATGGAGTTATGTCAGATGTGACAAGCTGAGGCCTTGGGCATGATTATGAATGACAGGGTGGTGCTGTGGTTTCTTGCCCTTTTGCTGCTCTGTTTTCCTGATTTGTGGAGGTACAGAGACTGACTGCCTTGTTGAGGCCAGGGCTTCAAAAAGTAAGACTCCTATCAATGCTGACAGAACCAAGAATTCTCTGCTCTGCCTAGCATTAATATTGGTTGGCAGAACTTGCTTTGAATTTTTAAATGTATTTAATGCAGCCTAGCTTGTTTATGGTGGAGATGTACAGACCCACATGAAAAAGGACCTAGGAATTCCATATTTCAGCTGTAATTACTGAAGGGAGAAAAGTGGAGAAACTAATTTGCAAAGCTGTACTTGAAAATCATTCTAGCATAACATCATCATTACAATTATCTGTCAAAAGATTCAGTTCAATTCCTTTTTTAAGCTCTCTTGTCAAGATGGCCTTACTTGTTTCAGGATTTTGTTACTCCAAGGAGAGGTCAAGGAAGAGTGAATGCTAATTCTGTCATTAACCACTGTCAGACAGCCTTCAATGCATATTATTTCTTGAAAATGCCTTAGCATTGTTACTGTGAGGAATCAATAGGAATAAATTGCCATAGAATTCAGGGAGGAAGAAAAATCCACTGCCTGTTTATAGACTGTAGTATGGTAAGGTGAGAGGAAGAAAATTTCAGTTTTAAGTGGTAATTTTAAAATAATTGAATAGCAGCACAATTCCCATAGTGTAAAAGATTACATAGGGTTACTTACATTTTCTTTACACAACGATAGGCCAGGAATAAAATTACAAGGGAAGAATATTTGATGTAATAGACTCAAATTAAACTGAATAGATGTCAGTGAACAGCAAAACTTTACAACCTCTAGCTACTTTGTCATGTTGGGTAAATGTTCAGAGCTGCTCCTGAAGTTGAGGGTTTGGGACCTCTGAGTGAGCTGGGTGGGCAGATGTGTTACAGCATATACAGGAGGGTTTCATTTCATTGGTCTCAGTTTTGACTGTTAATGCTGGTAGTTTTGTGCATTTCTGTTTAATTGAAACTGCTGTAAAATGTGTGCTGAATCTTTTGGTGCAAATAATTAACTTCACAGTGATTTAGATGACTGCCCACTTTATCTGATAATAAGGGTCCTGATCTAAAGTCTGTATCTTATGTGGAGATGAATTCCTGGAGTTTAAATATACCAGGCCACTTAAAGGCCCACGACTTCAAGCTAAGCATATATTTGAGGACTCTAGCTTATAATTAAGCATCTTTCTTTGAGAGAGATGGGCTTTGATGAATTCAGATTTGTTCTGCCTGTTTTTAAGTGGGAAGACAAAGAGCCCCAGTTTGCTCTTGCTATCTTTTCTTGAATGGCCTGGTACTGAAAACAGAATTAGTTCCAGTAATTATATAAAATTAAAAAAAAAATCTAAACTAGATTTTCTCTTCTTCTTTCATCATGTACATAATATAAAGTAAGTAGTAAACTTCACAGGTGGGAAGTCCTAGTTCACTTCCTGAGACCTACATTCACTGACTTCTGCTTTTTTTTCACCTTTCTTTACCTCATTGTATAGGAAAAATTTCTGAACATAATTAATTGTAGGCAACTGTAGGCATTGTAGGAGCTTTGACAAGGCCACCAGTGGGAAAGTAAGGTTGCTAAGAGAGATTGCATGAATAACCTACTCTGTGTCTTCTCCCGAACAATGTGAATTTTTTTTTAGGTGTGTGGCCTGTTTGTATGAGACAAAGCTAATATGGCCGTCAGGGTTTCCCCTTAAATAACATACAAAAATCTGCCAGATTAGACCCATATTACTTCAGATAAACTCTTACATTTTGTGATTCTTTTCTTTGAGAGCAAAATGATATTTTTGAGGTGCCATTTAAAAAACCTGAACCCTTTTGTCTGCTAGTAAGAAGTAAATCATTCATACATGTTTACTTTGAACTGTTATGTTTTCCTACTCCTGCCTAAACATAAACTGAGAAGTTGTTACATTAAGTCTTTGCCCTGTAATGGTTCTTTGAGAAATATTTAACTGTAGCTGCTGCTTTGTTGTAGTGAAAAGCTGTGATTCAGACTTTGTACTATGTTTGCATTTCAGCTGTCGCAGAAAGTGAAAGATGAAGCCTCTTGTTTTCTTGGTTCTTGTGATCTGTACTGTAGTCAGCATGAATTTGAAGCTCGTGTCAAAGAGAAATTCTGGTAAGTCACAGAAAATTACTTTTGGATCTGGACCTCATGCTCATGCAATCAAACATTTTAGATTATTCATTTTGCTTGGCATATATACTACTTGTTCTGTTCTGCCAAAAAAAAAAAAAAAAAGTCATAACTGGTATGGTTTGCTTAGTAAATGGAAGCTGTCATAATGTTTTCTTTTGTTAAAAAATAAAAAAAGAAAATGTTGATTGGGTTGAAACCTCAACTGGAGTTATTTCAAAGGTAATAATGAGCGTGGCATTGTGGCATTGTTCTAACATCCAGTATTTTACTCATACTAAGGGATTTTCTTAACTGTGGATGTGGTCTGTGGTGAGTTTTAGGTCTGGATGATTTTTTATGTTGAAAGGTCATCTTTGAAAACGTTATGCTGCCCAGATATGTGATCATTTATAAGGTTAACTGGGAAGAGCTCTCCTGAGTAGATAATCTCTGATTATTCTGTCAGTGAAAGAGAGTGGGAGTTGGTTCATGTTTATAATCTGCTTTTGAAACCTTCTAGTAGTAACAGAACAACACTTCAAAGAAGCATTAGAATATCTCCTTCCAGGGTAGGGTTCAACTGGATAGTTGTTCATCCATGCTTGAACCTGAAGTGATGTCCACTCCATGCAGCTTTGCCCTCTCACAGGAGTGACTTCATGAGACTGTTTCTCAAATAAACTCTGGGTTTAGAAGACACTGGGCAGACATGTAGGTCAGCTGCAGTGCTACACAGTGGTGTCAGTCTGCTACATCCCACTGTGTGTGTAAGGGTAAATGTTGGACTGTTAAACTTTTGACTGCGTGTTGTTTTTCCACACTACTTGTGTGCTATACTTACATGTGTGAGGGCTTCCTCTGATCCTGCTGTCCTCAAGGTCTTCAGTCTTTTCAACACTGCAGGTCAAACAGAAATTACTGACTTCAGTTGGTGTCGCCTGTGTTAAGTTTAATTTCTGCATTTCTTGAGAACAGAGGAGAAAATTACTGGGCAATCTATTAAAAAGAATTACATGTCACATCCCAGGCTGAGAATTGCTACTCTGGGAACTGCCAGATGCTGGGCCGAATTCTTTCTGCTGGGCTGGAAAGTGTATATGGAGGTTGCTAAACTGAACTAGTCTCTAGCCTTTTGTTGTGGTTATTGTGTCCAGAGCTCAGTTTGTGCTGTGAGAGCAGCCATGGATATTGGGGCTTGGCTACAGTGCATCTTGGTCTGAGCTCTGCTAAGGGTGATGGTGTTCCTGTTCTTCAAAACTGTTGTCACTGGCCTGGATGGAAACCCTCTGCGACATCCAGAATCAGTGTAACTGAACAGCCTCTATTCACTGATGCCAGGCAACAGCACCTGGCTGCAAGCAAGGGCTTGTGCAATTCCTCGCCAGAAGTACACGGCTGTAGAAGTGATGTGCTGGTATTTTACCTTTAATTAGATATATATTTTTAAAATCTGCTTTCTTTGACTCTGTAGAATGTCTTGTGGTAATAGTGGCTGTTGTCAGTGTCAATTTAGGTTCAGTACTGGTGGAAAAAATGCTTTAATATGTTAGACTGCCTCTTGCTAAATATAACCTACTAGTAAATAGGTGGTTCTTCTTAATTTCATTTGATTGTGCCAGTATGTGTTGAGAATAAGGTGAAGAGGAAAAAATGCACATAAAGTAAAATTATAGTTTCTTTGCAAGTACATAATCACGTAGTTGGCTTTCACCTTCAGTACTCATTCTGNTACATTGTGTGTGAAATAATTTTCTGCTTCTGTGATATCAGCACTTGGAGAAAAATGAATAATTTTACTCTTTTTCTGAACAGTCTAGATTTGAAGGACTGTTGTTTGATTGGTTGGGGCTTCACTAAGTGTTACATGTTGTGAAGAGAGAGATGAACTTTAACTGTTTGTATAGTTTTAGTGGAAGATCAGGCACAGTGGGTGGATGCGGACAGGCAAATGCACAAAGAAACAATGTCAGCATATTTTCCATAGGGTGACAGTAGCTGTAACATGCTGGAGCTGTAGTTCAGAGTTTTGGGGTTTTTTTGTACACTGATGTCTTGATGAAGGACAGTGGAAAGGGGAAATTAATGTAATGGTTATTTGTGGGGAGCTGCACTGCAGCATAAACTGCAGGATGTCTAGAAGCAGGAATAGTGTTTTAGCTGCAGATTAGAGGCTGAGGTGGGGGGAGTGGATGAAGGGCCCAAAGGATGCTCTGTGGACAGGAACTCCGCAGCAGTGTCTGGATGGGTGTTGTAGTCTTGGGTCTTTCTGGCTGTTGGTATGGGGATGTCTGTGCCCGTGAGCATCCCTAAAAGGGGGAGGGAAATTGTGGAGACAGTTACGTAGAGCAGTGTGAAACAGGGCATGGAAGATGCTGACACTGATGATAAAGACAGATTTGGGCTACTAGAACAATAAACCAGCAAAATTGGTGTCTTTGCTGACTTACACAGACTGGCATTTTTTTCCAAGAAATGCATAGAATTATTGCATGAATGGCCAGAATTGTGATTAGTGTCAAGTACAAGTGCAATTATGAAGCTGTCTGGCATGTATGTAGTATCACATAATGGAATGTATCTTGTTTAAGGGGTAGGGAGGATCTGAAGAGAGCTGACTTGAAGAGGAGCAAGGAGAAGGTGGGGTGGTGTTGTCAGGTAATACAAAGGCATCACTCAACAAGGCAGTCAAAAAGGGGGCAGAATGTCCAGATATAGGTAAAACTGAAGTTGACTTAAAGGGAGGAAAGTTTTGGCTTGGAAAACATCTTCAGAGACTGGTGCACAAATTTTCCTCCAAAGTCAAGGAACAGAAACCCAAAGGGAGAAGGTTGAGGATGAGAACTCCAGACTGCAAGTGCAGACAGTACACAGGGGCTGGACAACAGGCAAGAGTTGTTAAAGAGGGATCAGGAGTGGAGGATCTAAGATGTTAAACAGAAGGTAATGAAATGGTGCTCCAGCTGCAAGCATGGAACTGTAGTTGGCTGAAGAAACAATCCTCATGGACGGGAACAGAAAAACAGAACTGAAAGATTTTTCTCATGTCCTTTACTTGCCCCTTGTTACAGATTTAGGTGTCCATATTTCCCATCTGGAAAAGAGAAGCAGGGATGCAAATGAAGACTGCAAATAGATTTAGAGTACCCTGCAACGCTGCAAAAATGACAGAGAAACTTGTAGCAAGACAAATTTGTTTGGCTGCTTCTCACTTGAGATGTGGTGCCAAAATAATCAAAATGGGTGAGCTAATTTAATTAGGCTCATCAGATTCTTCTTTACAGGCAGCAACTTCCTGATGCTCCAGAAGAAATGTGTCATGTCTACAGAGTAACGATTGCTGTTTGTGGTGGGAACAGAATAGTTTGCCTCAAGCATCTGTGTGAGTGTAATGTTGACTTAAGTATAACAGGCATTTCCTAATATTAAGAAGCATTTTTGAAAAGTGCAGGTCATCCTTTTTGCCTGCTTCAGGAAGTAAAACTGAGCAAACAGCTAATGCGAGGACTGCAGCTGTAACAATATCCTGGAAGGGTATTTTACAGGTGGAGGTTATACAAATGAATTGAAGATGTGGGAGTTGTTAGGTTCCCAGCTGGTAGGAGATCTCCTTTTAATCGGATTAAGTGACTTCCTTTTCCAAAATCTTTGTGTATATAGTGCTTTGAATAATCATAGCAGGGAATATAATACCAATTTGAAATCTTTGCATTTTTTAAGCAAAAGATTTTTCAGATTATAGACTCTGTTTGACTAACTAGACATAATTCCATTAGTGAATAATTGATGCCATTTAATGTTGCTGTATTATTTGCTGAGCTGAAATACGCTGTTTGAGCATGCTAGAGCCCTGGAGGATGTGCTAGCCTTGTGTGGAGGAGCAGGGGCAGACATCCCCAAGGTTTCTGTGAGGCTGCAGGGCATTTAGGAACCTTTCTGCAGGTCAGTTTAATTGGCTCAGGCTTGTCATGGTGTAGCAATGGGGAACAAAGATGCACGAACCTCCTTCTTGCTTGCACTGGAGAAGATAATTTATTGCAACAAATCAAGCCTTGTAATGTTCCAAACTTAACCAAAAGGAGCACACATTGGCTGCCTGCCACTGCGGCGTCACTGTTCGTGTGTCCCTTAACCCAGCCAGCTTTCTGATCACGGGGCGTCCACATGTCTCACCAACCAGTCACTGCCTCATGGACCAAGTGACCACATGCCAGCCATCCAACCCGTTCTCTGGTTATAGAACCCATCTTCCACCTCGCTGCTAGCTGAACCTCTCCCAGAGTGCTTTTTGGTGAGGTAGGGTGAACTGAATGCAACAGGATTTCTTATCTCCCACAGCACGGGTATGTCACCCAAGCCACAGAGTCATGTCTTCTCTCCTCTGTCAGATGGATTTGCTGTGGGGTTCCAGCCTTCCTTCTTCTTGTGTTTACCTTGGGACCATCCAAAAGGCTTTCATGTCATAGGAGCAAGTGTGCCTCTGATCTTCCACCCACCTTGTCACCCTCCACTTGCATCTGACTTTATCACCAATGGCTTGGGAGAGAGAGGGCTTGACTTGGCACTGGGCCTTGCTATGTATGGACATAGCCATATTGTCTTAAATTCTCATTGATATTGCACAATAACACACTTTAAAGTCATTATTTAAAACCTATTGGCTTGACATTTTGTGCCTTTTAAATGTCATGCAGATGACTTACTGTGGTCTGCTGTAGATGTTTCAGGGACCTTCACTTTCCTGCAGTTGTCACTGCTTGTGCTTATGATTTCCATCTGCTCTCTTCTGTGAAGATCAATCTTCCCGTGTTGTTGCCTGACCACTTTGGCCATGGAAATTGTGGCACGCATAGAAGTGGAGGTGTTTGTACTTCAGAGACCACACATGGATTTGTGCCTGGAGTGGGATACTCTAGATGAGGCTAACTCCAAAGTTGTGCAGGAGTGGGCCCAGAGGAGCTGCTGGATGTGTGCTCACACTTGCCATTTGCTCTAGTTTGCAGTTGCATCTGCCTGAAGAGCTGACTTCTGACCCTGATGTAAAATTCATGGCCCTGAGCCCTCCCATGTCTGAGATACGAGGGATGCAAAAGAGGCTTTTGACTTTTGCTGCCTGCAAATACTGTGCTGACAGAGGAGACAGGAGCTTGGCAGTGCTCATCAGTGCATGCTGATCTCTTACTTTTCCCAGATGATGTTAAGTTATTCACAGCTCCAGCAAACAAACTCAGAATCACTGCTGTTCTAAGCTGTCATCAGTGCAGGAAAGTACAGCCTCTCCTGCATAAGCTGTGTCTGCTCACGGGTTCATGGCAGCTCTCCATCTGTTCTGTTCGGATCTGTGGGAGGCGAGGAGCCAGGCTCCTGTGCTCAGTCAGGTCTCAGAGGGCTACCAGCAAGTCAGCTGTGAAGCTCTGGTCGTCGTGCACCTCATTACAGGCGTCTCAGCCTTAGTTCCTTCTCTAGACAGAAAGCATCATTGCAGCTGGACAGACCTGTCTGAAAGAGAGCTGGCAGCATTTATACATTTTATTTGCAGGTGTGGAGGAAGGGACTTGTACACAGAAGAACAAGAAAGGAAATAAATAATCTGCTAGAAGTTTGGGGTTTTTTTTAGTGACCTCAACCTGATAAGGTTTAAATTTTCAACTTAGTTAAGCACTCAAGTTTTTAGTTATTGTGCACATTTAAAATGAATTCATATATAACTTAAGCAATTAAAATATTGAGCTGATACTTAAATATTAAAGCTAGATTCCTTCCCAAAAGGGAAACCTTTTTGTATTTGAATAAAATAAATGAACACAGTTAAATTGTTTCAAACTGAAGTAAATCACAAAGGTAGCATCTTTAGGGGATAGGAAGAAATAAGCAACGCATGAAAGAAATGCCATTTCTTCAGTTAAAAATCTGTAATCTTCCACTTTTGCAATGGATATGATCTCAGCTGTTTGGATATCTGTTCTACATCTAGATTCAGCATGTAGAACTTCATTAATAATATCTGAACTGCTAAAATACATGTCATCATGACTGAGATTTTTCTTCTCCCCTCTCCAAAGTGGGGTTTTTCAAATGAAAAAACCCCAGATTTATCAAGGTACTTTTGCTTTATTTTCTTTAAGATCCTAATTAGAAATTTTAAGAGTTCCTAATTTCAGTATTTGTAAGTGTGCTCACCTTGAGGGCAGATGTCCTAGGTTCCTCTCCTTACTCTGAAACTGACTGTCCTGAGGGACAAGAAAAGTTCTTCTGGCATGCCTTGTTTTTAATCTTGTTCATGAAAATATTTTTGGAAGGTTTGTCTTACATAATGTTCAAACGAAAGCATGAATAATACAGCTGCAGACTTACCCAGTGCAGTCTCCAAGCTCAGCAGGTTGGCTACTCCTGGAGATGAATATCTGCTCACCTGGGGACATCTCCCTGTGCTGCAGGGGCTCAGAGCTAACTTAAGGGGACGTGGACCTGTAGGAGCTTTAAGGAGTCTATGCTGCAATGGCTTCACTCTGGGTCAGCTCCTGACCAAGAACAGTTCTGAGGTGCGCTTGAATTTTTGTAACTTGAATACATGTTAAGGCAGGTTTTACACCCTGATGAATATATTTGAAGGAACATAATTAAGGCAGGTTTTACACCTTGATGAATATATTTGAAGGAACATAAATAAGGTTCCTTAGATTGAATGAGGTATGAATATTAATGCACATTTTCAGATCTTTGTCCACCAAATTTAAACTTTTTATTCTTCACTTTCAGAACCGTGCTTGTTTGACTGACGTGCCTTTCAGGTTTGAGTTGCTGGTCCCTGCAACAAATGTATCAGAAATTTCTATATATATATTTTTTTTTACTTATTTGCTACTTCTTTTTGCCATGAGTGTACATGCTTGTACTGTTACAGCGACAAGCAGCAAAATTATGAGGTAGGAGATGCTGGGATCACTATGGCGAATAGTGAGAAAAAGGAGAATTAAGATGCATTTGTGGGTTTTTTGGTGTTTGTTTGGTTTTGTTTGTTTGGCATTCAGGTTTTTGAAGAAGCTGGTTTTACGGATAATAAAGGAAGCATTAGACTTTTGCCTTTTCAGGAGGTGCAGAGTTGAGTATTTCAAGTTGTTGAGGAGGAAGGAAGGAATGTGTTTTGGGCAATGCTTGTATGTACAAATGTTAATCTCACACATAGACCTGTGTGAGATTGTTGTGTGCTACTGTAATTTGCTAAAGTAGAAATGATTGCCCATACATTGGTTGGAAGCAAAATTGATCTGAGGTGCAGTGTCACCTCTAGAGGGTACATTTATCAGTTTATTAATATCTAACCTTTTCAAATCCAATCAGTTCTTTCCTACAAGAAGCATGATTAGTACTTATAATACATACTGATATGTAAACATATAATGCCCTACCACTGAAGACAGAGACTTAGATTCAAGTTAATCTTCAGACCCATGCACTTTGCTTTTTGAAGTCATGGTCACCTGGCTGCCTGTCCCTCCAGAACTCTGTCAGTCCGTTCTTGCCTGCCCTCCCTGTGTGGTTCCTTGTTCAGGCAGGAACAGAGACAGCATGAGGGTATTTCTGTTAGCTTGATTTGTTTCAAACCTCCTCCACTTTTTGGAGTTACAGAACTGTAGCTATGTTGTGCTGTATATGACCTGTGGAAACTCACTCCCAGTTACCTTTTTTTTTTTTTTTTGGCAGGTAGGTTTTTTGACACTTCAGTGTAAGGCGAGTGAAGTTAGTTTGCATCTTTCGGGGATCAGGATTGCTTAAAAAAAGGTATCTGCTGAGCTTTCTGCATCTGTTGTTCCAGATGGAAAATTAAATACTAACTGCATAAGTAGGAGACTGTATGATCCAGGAGCATTGCTCAGTGCTTTTTTGTAAAGAAACTGGAGGCAGTGGCAGTACCTGATATGAGTTTTTGTATCTGTCTGTCTTATTCCTGTGGCTGTAGCAAAGGAATGGAGGGAGGAAAAGGAACCTCCATCAGTCCCTGACTGCTGCCCTGGCCTACCAGCCCCTCTTGGACCAAAGGCATGCAGGAAAGTGGTACACATCAGCTGCCCTTTCAGTGAAGAGGCCTGAATAGGGCAAAAGGGAAATTCTGAAGTTCCCAAATTACTTTCTAATGTTTTCAAGTGCAGTATTTTGGGTGTCAGTCTTGCATGTGTCTGGGGGCTGTGTTGGTGTTTAGACCTCCAGTAACCATGTGTACAGTTCAAATGTTTGTTAGGGCTGTCTAGCAGAGGCCTTGAAACACGATGGTAGTAGTATTTTTTTTTTACTTTCCATGTTCTAGTTGTAGTTTGTTACCAGGGCAGGGTATTTTTAAAGTTTCATGAAATTATTCGATGTTTTCAGTAAACATCTGCTATCATGGTATTTCATATGAGTGCTTTTGTCTCTGATGTTTGCTTCATAGTTATTCCCATTTTACAGATGGCAGAAAATCAGCAAGAGAGAAAACTGTATTAAGGTTGTCTAGCACACTGAAGGTGATGCAGGGAATAACATATAAATTAAATGTTTCCTTCTGTTTCGTTGTATTACTATGCCTTAGGCAAGGTCAAGGAAAGCAGTCCTGTCTTTTAGAGAAATTTTGAGGCTAAATAAGCATGTACATAAAATGTGCTTCTATGTCCTTGGATGCATGGGATAGAGAAAAACTTCTTTAATTTCTGTTGTTTCTCAGTAGAAGATAGAAAAATGTGGTAGCTAGAAATAGAAGAGGAAAAGGGGGAGAGATATTTGGTTATACCAGGTTTTGTGCACTAGTTTTAGGCTTAGAGCTTTTGCGTTTGACTATTACAAGTCTGTTGTGTATACTGGCTATTGGCTGCCCTTCCAGTGAGGAGTGGGGGACACAAGAAGAAGAACAACTTAACACTGCAGAATGACATGTGGAATACCTGAGGAACCTCGAGCCCTGGAGGTGCCAATCACACCTCTAGGGTAACCAGGTTTATAGAAACCTCTGTGTATATCTTCTGCTCTGACCTAAAGAACATTTGGTGATCCTGAGCTGCTGGGACTCTGCAGGCAGTCAGCTGCACTCGAGCCACTCTGGGCTCCATCTGTGCTTACCAAGTAGCTGCCCTTAGATTTTTAGCAGTACTAGGAGCTGCAGTTCTGTCCTCAGATGAGTGAATACCCTAAAACACCTTTGTCCAAGGACACCTCAGTGTATAGTCTAACCAGATGTTCATGTTTATTTTAGAGAAATGATGGTCCTTTCATCGTACTGTACAAATACCCATACAATTTGAGGGCAAAGTTATTTCACAGATTTTTTAAAATTTTATTTGTTTTTTAATATTTGAGATTTATTTTTCTGGTATGTTGAAGATAGAATTGACTTACTATTTGTGAAGACTGATGTTGATATAGCAGATCAGATTTTCCACATGACAACAAGCATTGTTTGTTCTTAGATTAAAGCATTATGATTTTGTTTCACTGGCACTCTTGATGCACTCTGTGATCCTTATTTGGATCAATATTCAGAGACACTTCATGCACGCTTATGCTGTCTTACATGCTCAGAAAAATGTATATATGGGTGGGCTTGGAAGGGGAGGTTAAATGTGAGATACAGTCATTGACGTCCTTGAGTTATTGGTAAAATGCAGAAACATAATCACATTCTCCAGAACTGAGCTCATCAGAATTTCTTTTTCAGTGACACAGTTTCATCTTGAACAATAAATTCCCTGAGACTGATACACTTAATAATCAATGGGAAAGTGCTGGAACATGAATCAGAAACAGGGTTATTCCCAGGCTCTGTACCTCTGAAGCTGAACAGCATCGTGATCCATCCTTCAGATGGATGTCAGAAGACCATTAACACAGAGTGGTCATGTCTGTACTCTTTGTGGGACTCCCTGAGGCATTTGCCTGTGTCAGATCCCTCATGATTACTGCAGAGGAGATATGACAGCTGAGAATGTGGGAGTACTTTAGTGGAGGCAGGTGATCCTGCAAGCTTCCTTGGCCTCATGGTGGAGGTGGATCTGTGGCCATCAACACTGCTCTCTGGCAGTCCTCCCTGGTAAAGAAGAACCTCCTTCAGGACCTGCTTCTTCCTCTGTTGTTACAGGCTCCTATTGCAGAATGTGTTTTGCTGAGAAAATAAACTAACTTTAAGGTGTTTCTAAACCACTTGTTTATTCTGGTACTTGTGGTTTAGAAAAGAAAGTTTGAAACTTAAGCCAAGAAAGTAATTATTAAAAATTGGAGCTCTTGAATCTATTATTGGTTTTTGTTGTGACCTTGAAAATCTTGCCCTATTATATAGAGCCGGAGAGGTGTGAATAATGGTGTGGTCTTTGACATAAGAAGGAAATTAGGATGTGTATCACGGATGACACATTGGATATAGTATTTCCATTCAAAACGACATCTGTAATTTTAGGGAAATTGCAGACTAGAGTAGAAATGCACTTAAGAGTGGAGTGTTTCAGCTTTATTGGAGCAGATTGAAAGCTGAAGCTTTTTGGCTGACTTCTGATATAGGTCAACATAATTCCTATTCACTGTGACTTTACATCATATTATTTACAGCATTATGATTTTTTCATCTGCATTGGATGATTAAATTTTCTCTTTACCACTCAATGTTTATTGCAAAGGGTTTTGTTCCAACTGTTCAACATACCTCTGACTTACTGCATGAGAGATAAAACCTAAATCCAATGACCTGGGATGCCTGGCCGCAACTGTTGTGGGCTATGCACAGGGAGACAGCTCTATTGAGGAAAAAAGGTTCATTATTAAACCCTGTTTTAGAAGCATCTACAAATTAACTGTTCCATTTGCTGTCCTTCATAAATACCTGTAACTGATGGTTTTCTCTGAAGGATACCGATCCCATGTGAACAGCTGATTATTCAGAATGCTGTTGCATGAAGTCACTTGCACAATGTGTCACCAGCTTGCTTCACATTGTAGTAAGGAAAACTCCTGATGTGCTGTAGTAATTAGTTGTCTTTTGGAAAAAGATTTTTTTTTTCCCTAGAAGTGAAATGATGGCTAACTTGGTCAACTTGGTCATGAGAACTTAGATAATAAAAAAAATCCACAACATGATTGTAGAATGGCTTGGTCATGTCACACACAGTTGAAATGTTACTTTAAGTATCTCATTGGTGTGTATACAATCATCCTCCAGAAAGGGAAGTGGTTTATTGTTGCTGGGGGCTGCTGGCTAAAAGCTTTCCTGTATTTTCACTGCTACAGCTGGCATGTTTTTCAGGTTTATGCAACACAAGTGCATCCTTTCCTGCACACATGGTTGCCCTTTCAGAATGATAATGTGTAATATACTTATAAAAATCAGATCTCCTTTAATAGTTTTATTCTGCATGTGAAAGCTGTGCATTATCAGTGTAGTTACTTAGATAATTTAATGCTCCTTCCATGCTTTACTATGGTGCTTTCAAACAGGGACCTATAAAAGGTAATTCTGATCTCCTTATACTTTGCATATATTACTAAGAAATATTTTTTGAGTGGCAGAAGCGGGAATTCTGTTTTTTGCATAATATAAAAGCCCCTGAAGAGTCACCTTTTAAAAATCACATCAAGCAGATAGGGGAAGAGATGGGAGCAGTCAGTCACCTTGCTAAGGGTTCAGGGCTTCTTGAGCTTCAGCATCCATGGGTTGTGGTCCTCAGCTGTGGAGCTCTGCAGCATTTGGTGGCACTCATTGTAAGGTGTTTCCAAATGGCTGGGAGGTGAGAGGGAATAAAACCATCAGTGGCCTTATGTAAGCATGGTACTGGGTCTTTCAGTCTGTCCTTTGAGATGTTATTAAAGGTATTTTAGTGCCCCAAACACTTTAGAGGAAGGGAGGTGGCTGAGCTGTCTCCTTTTCAAGGTCCTGTTCCCTGGCTCAGGGGCACTGGGATGCAGCCCCTGCTCAGGATGGTCTCAGCAGATATTTCTCAAGCTTCTGTCCCACTCATGGGGTTTGGGCTCTACTCGAGGGAATTGGACAGGGCTGTGTCATGTTCCATATTCCAGTCTTTTATTTTCTTCTTTGAGAAACTTTCTTTGGAGTAGGATATGCTGTAATATGCCAGGAGAATTAACCAGAGGAAATATCTGTGTAAAGAGGAGAGGAGATCATTAATTGCCTAAAAATTAGGCAGTTTCCATCTGAGTAATTGGTGTTGGCTGCCTGGCCAGCCTTCCTCAGTCTAAGAAGTAGCTCATTAGTAGAATACACACA
This sequence comes from Donacobius atricapilla, assembly GCA_013397315.1. NCBI lineage: Eukaryota > Metazoa > Chordata > Aves > Passeriformes > Mimidae > Donacobius > Donacobius atricapilla. Next base: position 96,057 of record WBMY01017406.1, read on the forward strand.
GATGGTACTATGCTCTGAGGTACTTAAAATACACAGGCAGAGAGCTGTGTTAATAAGGCAAACCTGTCCTTAGCCTCTGTGACTGAGTTTGCTACAAGCAGCAGAGGGAACAGTGTCATTTGGTAAATATTACTAAGTAAATGCATTTCCATAAATTTATTTAGTTTTCACTCTTTTTTTCTGCAGATAACAGATTATGATAAATACTCAGAGTAATTTACTGTTTCTGGAAAAGTTCTATTGCAATAATAGATGTAGCATAACTGCTTCATTTCTTCAGTAGCTGATTTACCCATATAATTGCCTGGAGGGGGAGATGTAGTCAGAGCCCAATTTTTATTTGGAATATATACAGATTTTTTTGCTCTCTGTTCTTTCTGTCTGCAGTTTGCTAACAGTTAATGCAAAGTAAGACTTTTTCTTAAGTTGAGTCCCTTCTACAAATGTTAATGGATAACAAATAAGGAACTGCCCACCCTGGAAGATGGTAAATGCAGAGCCCTGACACTGCTGGAGGGTGAGCAGGGGCTGAACAGGGGCACTGGGGCCTCTTTCCAAACAAACTGCCTGTGCCATTGGGGCTGCACAGCCATGGGGAGGGGACAGCCCTGCTTCCCCTTGATTCAAAGCTGTGGGGCAAATTTGGAGGTGATAATAAGTATGGCTTAATTTTCAAATGGCAGATTACCTGTCTGCTCCTTGTCCCATGTGTCCCTTGAGTGGAGAACTGCTACCTCCCTACTCTGGGCAGTCTCTCTCCCATCTTAAAATTAGTGCCCTTGACTGTGAACAGTGAGACACTTTCCTAACCCCATCTGCTAGTTCCTAAGCATATGGACTTTTGTGTTTAAGAGGCTTTTACCATTAAGACTGGGCTGGGGAAGAAATGGGCTTCCTTGGGTAACTGTTCTTTCCCAAACAGTCTGAGTTTGGTTCCCTATGTAGTTGCGTTTTGCTTAGAGGTGCTTTTTCTATCTGTGCTTGCCTGTCTTTGTCATGAACTGTGACAAATTCTTTCTGATGAAAGAATTTAATGTTTCCCTTGTTGATGCTCTGCAAGCACTTTGTAGCATTTTCAGCAGATGTAATTTATGTTGCTGCTTTGCTCTGTTTTTCATTTCTCATAGATTGGATGTCTGCTATTGAGTATGTGCTGGTGTTGAAAAGAATGGTTCCACCACAGCTTGATTAGTTTCTGCATTGCTCTGTGTGTGTGTAAGGTACAGAGCCACTTTGGTAGATCTTTTGGGGTTCATGTTTGTTTCTGTGGGGTATATTTTAAAAATACTGTCTGGACCAGGTAACTCAGGAACACATGTAATTTGTAAAGAATAATTTAATAGTTGCATTCAAGTGTTTTTAATGATGCTGAACCTCCCTGAGGCAGAGGACTACTAATTTTAATTCTTGCTTTAGGTTAAATCCTTGGTGGCATGCACTGCAGGGATCAGACTGTAATGAAACAGATTATTTTGTGGAACTCAAATATTTGAACCTGAAAACTTTGAAGAAACAATGGAATATTCTCGTTGGGCCAATGGGATTCAGTGTTTTCCAGGTCATTTAAAGATGAGCGGGCTATTTAAGGCTATGAGTAGGAATACTACTTAGAGCTGTATGGAGAGATGGGAGCATGGGATACGTGTCATATAGGGAGAAACAGGAAGGGTTTTTGCTAGGCTATGTATAAAAGAGTAAGGCTTTGGAAGAGAAATCTGTAAAATATTACTAGATTATAGATTTGGCTTGACTGAAGAAGTGGGGTTTACAAGGACAGGAAACCACTGAGTGACATGATTTCCAAGGAAATTTCAGGAGTTTGGTTGCAATGGAATTCTGTAAGCTGTTTAAAGGTGGCAGTGTACGCAGTTCTGAAAGCAAGAAGGGCTTTTAACTGATTATGTTGAAAAAGGAAGAGCAGTATTCATTTTAGCTTTCAAATTTCAGGTAATTTGATAGGGTTTACTAGTAACCTTAGGCTGTGTTTTTTTTTTTTTTTTCCTGCTGTAAACCTATTGAGTCTGGTGGAATTAAACTAGAAATTAGAAAACCCGACTGTGTAGCAATGTGATTGTTTCTCCCTTCTGTGTGCCAAGCTTCTGCTTATTTAGTGTGATTCTGCAAAAACATCTATTGATTTTGGTTATTCAGCAGCTAATTACCTCATAACCCGCAGGATCAAGCAGCAGAGCTGCTTATTTAGCCTATAACAACAATTCGTATTGCGGTGCCCAGTTGCACTGGCCCTTGCTACAGGGAACCTCCTGTTCACTGTCCTGGTGAGGTGGCAGCAGAAAGGTCTCTGGGCAGTGGCTGCTGTGCATGTAAATGGACAGCAGCTGCCACTTAACTAATGAGTACCTGATGGGCGGGCTCATTCTGTAAACGTGAAGCCTTTTTAAGCTGATTTTTTCCCGTTGGGGTAATTTGATGAGTGCCACAAGTTCCTGAGGGGAGAGCACAAGCTGGAGGAAACCAAGGTATCAGTGGAAGGCTCTGACAGGTCCCTCCCCTGCTTCCACCTCAGGCTTTGCAATGGATAAGTGGAGAGAAAAATATAAATATGTCAGAATAAATCTCCAGGAAGAATCTTTGCCTTTTCTAGGTAGTACCATGATGAAAATTATGCTGCATTGCATTCTACAGGGACCTGGCTCTTCATTAAAATAAAAGTCAAGCATATCAATATGGTAGCATGTCAAGAGGTGTAGCAGCAGGAATTCCCCCAAAACGACACCTTGGCTGTAGTTTGACTAAACAGACAACAAATTATTTAGTGCAGGCTGGAATCAGACCTGCTGTGCAGATTCCTTCAGTGCATCCACTTGAAAAGCCCTCTAACGCTAATCCATTCGGATACCACAGTATTGTTTCCAAATGTAAAATCTGAATTTTAATTGCAGTTTTGTGGTCCACAAGAGAAAAGTAATACATAACTAGTGTTATTTCAATGACAAATCCTTTAGGGGAATTGCAATTCCTCAAACATCTTTAAGATTCTCAGCAGCAAATCAATACTTTTCTCAACAACAATTATCTTTGGAAACCTTCCAATTAGATATGATATGAAGAAACAAAGCTATGGTGGTCTCCAGCTGAGCACTGCCTGTGAAACTGCCTTTGCAACTTGAAACCTAAATGAAATTGTAAACCAGAACTTGACTCTACCAGTAGGTAGCTATCTTTTGTCAAGTACATGTGGGGATAAAATGACCTCTGAGGCTGGAATTGTTACTCATTTTAATGAAGTTCCCATAAATCGGCATTGTCTCTCTTCTGTATTTGACTGGAGATTTTGGGTGCTTCAGCTGTATGAAGGACTAGCAATACTTTAATAGTGCTAATTGGAGGGCTGTAGCCTGTCCTAAAGTGGTCTTTGAACATAGTAATAATGATAAAATATTAATCTCTCAGAACATTAATTAAGATTACTTATAGACATCGGGATCGCTTTGTACAGAAGAGCACAAATACTGCAATTCCTACCGGGGCTTCTTAAAAAAAAAATCAGAAGCAAAACTACATCATTGATATTATTTGTCATTAACTTGTAATGGACTTGTGATGATTTGAATGGCTAAGAGTTACACTATGGGTCAAGATTGCTTGGTAATTCTTCTACTGTGAGTTAGACAGTGCTTGCCTGATTCGTTGCACAAATTAACTTCATTCTGCAGGAAAATACATGGTATTGCCTAGCCATGTGTTAGTGGCCATCTCAGTTCTGGCCTATTTAGTTTGCAGCAGCATATATATATATATATAACAGATATATATTTTGAGACACCACTTGGAGGAGAACAGTTTGTTGTGATGGAAGAGCCCAGTGCTGTGTAATGAGTGTTCATGCTTTAGTTTTTGGAGCACTGTGGTTGGATGTTGTAAAATGGCAGCAGAGTGTACATCTGGCCATATAAGGCAAAAGTGGGAAAATTCATCAATAGCTAGGAAAAAAAATGGTTTTGTTTCAAACAAATTCACTGTGCTCAAACATGAGTGTGTGAAGGATGCCTCTGCCAAAAATGCCATTAAGTCTGCGTTGTTAGGAGGAATAAGACTGGAAATATCTGTTGTCTGCTGTAAACACTGTGGCTGTGAAGAACCAGGGAAGGCCAGATATATTTTTGCCGGATATATTCCTCAGGACACTCTTGGAGGCCTAAGCTGCAAAACAGTCTTCTCAAAGCCAGGTTCTAGTACCTTCAAGCAGTTTTGTGTGAACTAATAAATGAAATTAAACTGTCATGAGAGCAGGGGAATTTTAATAAGATGTGAGAAATTCAGGTTCATGCTTTCAGGAATAACACAAAAATAATTTTCTCTTAATTTCTGTTACAAATTTTTTTCCTGTGTTTAGTCATCTAGTCTGCCTTTGGTTTCAGCTTTCACAGTTTGACTTCAAGTCCATCTAGTTTGTGCTGCTAGCTGGCAAAATAGAATGTGGCAGCCTCCTACAGATATTAAAGAACCTCTAAGTCAAGAAGGATTAATGAAGTCTCTGGGTGAGACTGTAAATTACAACTACTTTCTTCCATAGTCTTTGATGGCACAGTCAGATATTTCTTCTCCTCAGTGCTATTGCAAAAGCATCATGGATGCTCTCCCTTGGTTTGTTAACTTTTATGTCCCTCCGTGCTGACAACAGTCCTTCAAGCTGCATCTATAACCAGAAAAAAAAGGGTCAAAAGCCCACACCTATGTTTAGTTCAGCTGATTTTAAAATGTCAGAGTTGAATTCCCTGGTGGTGCACTGCATTTGAAAAGTGTATGAGAAAATGTCTTCTGCAGGGGATCACAGGATGATAATGAAGCACTTGAGGTCTCCTTGGATTTGGTGGGGTCTCTGACCTGTTCCACTTCAGCAAGCATTTACTCTGCTGTGCTAGCTCAGAAAGAGTTAAAGACTTCTGAAAGCTTCTGAATACTAGAGCAGTTGTTTTCTCTGTGTAACTGTGGAAGAATGACCATGCATAATCTAATTTTAACTTAATATAGTGTACTTCATACATTTTCATGTATAAAATAATGCCAGAAGCATTTGAAGAAGCTTTTCTTTTACCAAACCTGTGTTAAAACTCTGACATCACTGGAGAAAATATGTTGATTCAAAGAACTTTTAAAAAGCTGTCTCTTGACTTCTGCATTTGATGATCTAAAAACACATTATCATTACTAATTTGCTATTCTTGTTAAAATCTTAAGCTCTTCTTTAATAAGATAGTGCTGATAGCAAAGCTTCATATGCTGCCATGATTTCTCTGTGTATTAGTTAAGAGCTACCTAATTAGAAATGCAAAAGTAATTCTCATTTTGTAATAAAATACACTAAAAAAACCTCTTAATAGATAATGCAGTTTTGCTATTTAATTTCTGCAGTACTATCAGAGAGAGCACTTTATTCTCTTGCAGTACTAATACAGAAATCACTGCTAACTAAACTGATTCTTGAAAGAGAGGGTAAATTCAGGTTTCAAAATGGTGGTATGAGTTCCCCTGACCTGTGGGAAACAGAAGCAGAGATATTCCAAAGAGATCGTGTCTTTTCCCTGTGTTTTGTACATGTTTCAGATGCTCCCTGTACTACTTGTGCCTCTCTCCAAGGACATACTTGGTTGTATCTTCTCTTTTTAATTTCTGTAATGAAATGAGGGGCTCCAGTGTTCCTGTCATCTTTTCTGAAGCAGAAAGCAAAATATTAGGGAGAAAAGGAAAAAAAAATTCGCAGTGTGACTTCTAAGAAGTGCTGAAGGCCTTCCTACCTTTCAAAGAACTGTAACTTGCAATTTCTGTTGACTGCAATACATTTTGAAATACCAACCCTTTAAAAAAATGTGGCCTTGAGTACCTATGACTTGCTCTGCAATTGATGAGAGCTGCAGAACCTAAGCACCACTGAAAATCAAACTTATCAGTCATGGTCACTGGCTTCCTTTGATGGAACCAACAATGTGCCTTGGGGAGTTCAGGGAGCTTTACTTAAAATTCCAGCACCTAAATGAAGAGAAGTTTCTGTAAGTTTCCTTGATTCTGGAGCTGAGGCTCTCCTGTGACAGCAGGCACCACAGGCTCACCTGGAAACCCTGGACCCACACGTGCCCCCTCTCCCCTGTCCTGTGATGGGATGGGTAGCCTAGAAAGTGAGCCCTGCTTCTGATGCAGTGAGGTTTATTTACTGATTGCTGTGGCTTACTGTTAACAAGAGGAATTTCTTTTTCTCTTGAGAGACAGCAAAGGTCTTGGGTTTTTCTGTACAAGAAGAATTACACAGGATGGAAGGTCTTAAATTAGTAGGTTGTACCTCCTCTTTTGCTGATCTGTCTTCATAAACCTCCAAACAATATAAATACACCATAGGGTGTAAGGCTTTGTTACGTTTCAGTAGCTTTTCTGTGCTGGAGGATGCTAATATGTGAGGTGTTGCATAGTGGAGTAACTGAGGGAAAAAAAAAACAAAAAACAAACCCAAACAGTAGGGTGACTTGATCAATGATATCTGTATTCAGAATTAGAAGTTTAGACTTTGAGTTTTAACTGCAGTATTAACTGGAGGAAAAAACCCAACTAAGTATGGAGTGTTACATGCTGCTACAAATCACACATGTTGAAAGGCTGATACCCAAACAAGTGGAATATAAGAGCTTTGCAGGACCTGTGTACACTTAGAGCTGCACTTGGCTCATTCACACCCTGAGTGTCTCTGTGCAGTAAGCTCTTGCTCAGGAAATACGGTTTCCTGGGCTTCTGTACATACTCACTGAGTTTGTGAGGTGCAGATTAACTTCATTTCAACCATGGAAAAGGTTAACCGAGACATAGCAAAAAAACAGGCAGGTTATAAACGGTATAAAATAATGGAGCTGAGGCTCTTTGCAGAAGTGTGTGTTTCGTGAGTGAGGGCTGGAAGGAGGAGGAGAAGAAAGTGAAAAGTTTCGCAAAGACAATGGCTTTACCAGGACTTGGAAACTGGATAGAAGAGTGCTGCTGCCGTTGTGGAGAGTGGGTTGTTCATTCAAAGTTCTGTTCCTCACAGCCTGGGTTAGAATCTTGGGGTGTGTCCTCATGATGCCTTAATGCCTTGGGAGAACTTACTTCTGGAAACACAGGAGCTTTGGCTGAGCCCAGTGCCAACCAAGGTAAACAAACAACTCTCAGCTAGCCTTGAGCCTGGGCTGAGTATTCCTTTTTTTTTCCCCCCCCACCTCTCCTTGTGGAGAACTGCAGAACAAGGAAAATAAGTAGAAGTTGGAACTCCTGTGAATTGGACCCCAATGGGACGTGTAAAGGTAGAGGAAAAAGCTGGGCTTCCTGTGGACCGGGAAGGGGACTTGCTCAATGAAGAGCAAAGAGATACTGAGATTAGAAGGGAAAATGTTAAGCAGTTGAAAAAAGGAATCTCTTGTCCAAATATAAAGTGGGACTGGGAAAGCAACTGAATTTTGCCTGACTTTACAGCTTCCATTCAGACCATTTTAATTTTTTTTTTTCTTAGCAGAAGCAGGGGCTTGGCCCAGTGTGTTCAAGGCAAAACCTTTATGCTGTGCTTGTTGGCTGCAGGGGGCATCAGGGCACAATTTCTCCAGCTGAAAGATGCTGCAGTGCCTGCAGAGCTTTAGATGCTCTGGAATCCCCACCTGTCTTCATGAGCATCATCGTATGCCCCCTCGGGCTGTCAGCAAACACAAATAAAGGGCAGATTCCAATTAAAAATGCACAGGGTCATTGTAATGTAGCTAAAGAGGCTCTCTGGGTTGCATGGCTGTCAGCCTGGTGCCGGTTGCATCTCAGTGAGATGTTCTGAATCGAAAAGCAAAGCCCTGCCAGAGCGCGGCTTTGTTGGGCTTTGCTCTCTGTCGTTTTCAACTTGCCTCAGAGCCAGGCTGAGCTCCTGAAGTTTGAGTTGGCAGCTCTGGCCCCATGTGTTCATGCCCTGCCCTTCAGAGGGGTCACTGTGCTGCGGGGTGCCAGCAGTGTCTGATCATTGTCCTGTGGTGGGAGCCAGGCACAGCCCAGGCAGCACCTGAGAGCAAAGGTCTCCCCACGTCCCTGTCAGGCACAGCTCTGCTGCAGATGAGGGACTGCTCTCAAGGTAAAGGGGATTTGCATCAGCAAAGCAAGGATGTGTGCTGGTTCTTTGCCTCAAGCAAGCTTTCCTCGTGTTTGAAGGGTTTAAGCCTGATGCTGGAAGGTCATTTGCACATTTCTGCAATACCTGAGTGCTTGCTGGATTTCATTGTATAGCTACTATCCGAGACAGAAACCAAAACCAAAGTATAATTAATATATAAAAGCCTCTTTTCTTTGCCTCAGGCTTGTTTCTAGTTTGTTTGTTTCAGTACATTTCAATGTGAATTTATCTTGGTTCACTGACTCCAAACCAATGGCTGGCATCAAAACATAAAGCCTCGCAATCACTTTTGCCTGTTTCATGTGTGACTGCCTCAGAAATGGTGGCTCAGAGCCCTAGAAATGTCAGATACAAGCAGTTCTGGGGGCTACAGCTCTCCTTGTTGGGGTAGAGTTGTAAAAAAAGCTTTGGCAGTGGGAAGAGTTGGTTCTCCTGGGGGTAGGGGACTGTAGCAGTGACTGCTACTGTATTGAAATAAGGTCATCTCCTGGACCTGATCCTTCTTCTGTCTATCACTCTAGTTTATTAAAAAGAGGTGTTTATTCTTTGAGGGTTTTGTGTATTTGTATAAAATAAATAGAGGTTTCTTCACACAGGTTTGATTAAAAAGTCAGAGAGTTTAAGATTTTATTTTGAGATATTTCACATGAGTTCACACTTGGTTAACTTAAATACATCTGCCCAGTACTTTTAGATGTAAAAGGTCAGTGAGGTTCACTCTGATTTTCTTCTTGACTTGGTTAAATACATTATTGAAGCTTAAGGCCATCAATCTTAAATAGGAGCTCAGGAAATGAGATGCCGACAAGAGGGAATGGGGATGCTGGTGATTCTGCTTTATGGGAGCTTGTGGGATCCCAGCAGGGCCACTCCAAACTCAGGACTTCTGTGTAATAGGAATTTTCACACACTTTATATTTAGTTTCTTTTCCAGTTAAAAACAAAACCTCACCTTCCTTCTAGTTAGAACGACGTAAATCTTTCAAAGATTTTACAAATAGGAAATACAGTTTTACTTTAAAGACTAAAATTACTAAAGGATTTCCAAAAGAGGGAATTCAAAGTGCAGAATTTTCCTTTATGGCTTTCCTTTGTGTGCATTGTTTTTGCCCAACACACTACAAAATAATTTTTTAAACAAGGAGGAAGACCAAATGGCAAAATTCTAAATCTAATGTGGAACTGAATAATTCTTTTTAGGACCCAAAGATTTCCATAAGCAAGAGTCATTTGCAAGTAGTTTTCTAAGTAGAATTAAGAAACTGTAATGGGTTGGCTCCAACAGCAACTTCAACCAAAATCCACACAGAAAAAGCCATCTGCCTGGCTCTTGAATTGCAGTCTGTGTGATGATGCTGTGTTTCAGCGGGGATCAGTGTCAATGGGAGGAAGGGCTCCCAAGAGAAAGTGAAATGCGATATTAAGAATGTCAATATTTCACTTTCTAAACTGAAATTCTTGGTAGTGTTGAGGTAATCCATATGTCTTAATCAACTCCTGGTGTTTGAGTGGGAGGAAGCTCACACAGTAACTAGTTGAGGAGGAGGAGCAGTTAGTCAAAATAACTGCTTTTCTCCCTGAGGACTTTTGGGTTCTGGAAATATTTAACAGATGAAATAGCAAGAGCAGCTGTCCCGAGGGAATTATCAGAGAGGCATTTGACATCACGGATCATATAGATTGCTAAATGAGTGTTTTGTCTGCACAGGGCCCGAGGTGTGATAGCGCCAAGTGGGTTTGGGGGATTTTTCTGGCTGTTGGGATTGCCAACAGCACCATGGCAGTGGAAGCTCCAACAGCGTGGGCTGTGCCTCCTGCCCAGTGCTCTGGAGGGGGGATTTGGGGACAGGAATCTCATGGAGCCCCGGCCTTTTGAAATGACACTGAGGTGCAAGTCTGCAGAGCCAGGAGTGAGGGATGCTGTCTGCAACCCAAAGCAGTTGTGCCTCTGGCAGTGTTTGCTGCTGTTGGGACTGCAGGAGAGGTAAACAGATCACCCATGTCTATTCAGCTGCCCCTCTGCTGCCTCTCAAGGGCTGGATCTGGGTGGGAATTCCAGTGTCTCCTCAGCAGGTGTGGGGGCAGAAGGTGCACCCCCTCCATCCCTAGGGAGAGAGCACCCATGCATCCCTCACTCCTGCAGCACAGGGTCACTGACTGCTACTCTCCTGGGGCAGCTCCACTGCCACGGTGCTTCCCTGCACACCTGGGAATGGGCTGCTGCCTCAGAATTAATCATTTAACTGATTATGAAGGCACGTTGGCAGATACCATAGTACCCGTCAAATCTAACTGCCTGTGAATTTAATTAGTGTGCAAAAACCAGCTTTGGAGTATACCAAAACTTAATTAGTCAGCAACTTAAGGTTGTTAGCACACTCTCCAGGGTAATAATATCCAAAAAAGGGTACATGAAGGCTGTGATAAAATAATTAAAAGTGTAAGATCCTCATGGCATGTTTCCTTTAGAGCTCATCTCTGCTGTTTATAAATCCGTATGGAGGGATAAGAACAGCAGCCACCTTGGAGATGAGCTCTGATGTGGGTGTCTTCCCTCAGTGGTGGGGGAGCAATTAATTAGCAGATGCAGTGGCTCAGGTCTGGTCAATCCCCTGCAGAGAGTTGAGCCTGTTCTAGGGAGCATCCTATGCCTTTCACCATCATGTGTCTACCTGCTGGTGGGGAAACCCATGGTCTTTACAAAAGTATGAACTAGTAATTAACAATTTACGAACTGTGGAATGGCTGCGGGGCTTTCTAACTGGGCTGATGGGGAAGCCTGTAATTAATATATTAAGTCTTTTAAATGAGGTAATTTGGGAAAAAATAGAAACTGTTCAGGAGGAGCATTATCAGCAGCTTGAGTGGTGGTGACTTGTCACAGGCATGTTCCCAGCACTTCAGGTGTCATTCTGGGCTACCACAGTGGCTTTGCAGCAAGGGACAGTGGCTTCCTACCTGTGAGGAAAGCAGGTTTACAGCTTGTCTGCATACTCCTGCCATGCAGTGCTTCCATGGAGAGAAGGATGTGTGACTCGCAGCCAGCGTTACTACAGGGAGGTTTTTAACACTGATGGTGGGAAGGCATGGTGTAACAGTGACTCACTGCAGGTTGGTTGAAAGGAAAGGAATGGGATTTAGTAACACTGAGTGTGCCCCATCTGTCACATCCCAGAGATGTACACACTTGTCTTCCTACTGTTTTGCTTCAGCCCTAAGCTGCTGCAAAATGTTTATCCCTATTACCTGTAATTTTGTGGGAATAGTCTCTTCTATAAATGGAGCATGGACTAAAATGAAAGCAACAAAATTTTCTTCAAGCATCCCTAGGTCTGGCTGTGGTTTGTTGCTAGATGCTTGCCCTCTGAGTGCTCCTGGTCTCTCATTATCCCCATGCATCATGGGGAAAGAAGGAAACAATTAACTTTATGATCCCTGAAAGCATATGTAAAAGTCAACAGTGTCTAAGAAATGTCTGGAGGCTGAAATCACTTATCCACTTGCATTCAAAAAATGAAAGAATTAATAAAACATATTTTGGTTCCTCCATTCCCACCCCACACAGCAAGACAACAAATTCAGTTCCTGTGCCCTGCAGATCTGAGGGAGGAGGTATTTTGGAGGCATATGAATCTCCCCTCCTGCCAGAGTCAGACACAGGCACTGGAAGCCTCCCTAAATACTTGCGGCATCAATCTTGCCTGGCCAGACTCTCCCAGGCAGTGCAGAATGGGGGTAGGAAGTGGGTGGTCTGCTCTGGTACTGGGAGAGAAAAAACACATTACCCATCAGTAGTGGGTTGCCTACCTGGACTGATGTCTCCAGCATTGCCTGGTGACCCCATTCCAGAGCATGGCATTAGTCGAATTTTGTTCTGGGAAGGGCGCTGGAATGATAGCAAAGAGCCTTTCTGGGCTGGTGTTTCGTGGGACCATCTTCCACTGTATGACGAACAGCTGAAGGGAACCTTGTGGAGTTTTCCTTGAAATCCTATATTGTCATGGGGCAGTATAGCCACGTGAGCCAGGGTTTGGTTTTTGGAAAGTTGGTGTAGGGACAAAACAAGGAGGAGAAGCAAGGCTGGGTGCTATGTGTGCCTGCATGCAAACATACTTTCCCCTGGATTTAATATGCATCTGTTGAGATTCATTTCACTTGCTATAGAACCTGAAAGCTCAAAGCTGAACTTCTTCTGCAAAAGCTCTGTACCACAAGCGCAAAGTTCACTTATACCCCAGCCCGGACCTGCTGAATAAGATGATTTGTTGACAGTCCTCTGCCCAATTGTGTTTAGCTCTTGGTTTTTGCTGTGACTGTCTCATGTAACATCCAGCCACCCTAAAGTCTATGCAAATTTGAGATTGACTTTGGTAAATAAGGATTTGAGGGTTTTTTTTCATCACAGGCCTGTGACAAAGTGAAGAATGGCTGGCTGGATTCAGTAAACCACCAGATTTCTGAGACACAGAGTGCACACTGCTGAGTGAGCTTAATTTAATGAACTGAGGGATGCCATGTAATCTAACTGCTTATTATGTTAAGAGGCAGCAGATAATCTAATGATCCACAGGTGGCTATTTTCATTTTGCTGCGTGAAGTTAAATACGTGCTTAACTCCACCCCACCGAGCAGTGTTTGTCCCTGTGCTGAAGTGGTAGAGAGGGGGGCTGGCAGGAGCCCTCCCAGCTCGTGGCTGGCTGGCAGGGTGCTGTGGGTACCTGCCAGCACGGGCCAGCCTCAGGCTTCCAGGGATCTTTATCTCTGTGACCAGGAGCTCTCCGTTTTAGCAAAAATGCTAGTGATGATGTGCCCAGAAAAACTTTCTGAAAACCAGCAGAATTTTTTTTTTTTAATGTTTTAAGGAACACCTGGTAATTTTGTGCCTTCTTATGCGTGTATAGATGCTCTGGTTATATAACGTCACTGGTTATTTATATTCGTAGAATGCTTATGTATTTTAAAAAGTACCTATTCACAGCCTGTAATCAGGCTTTAATCATGGCCTGTAATCACAATCAATAAATTAATAGATTAATTAATAAATTAATGCCAATGAAAAATGATTCTTCTATTGATTGTATGTTTATTGATTTTGGTGCCTGGAAGTGCCAGCCTCATCATTGGATTTTTCTTCAGAGGAGCAAGCTGAGTTTTAATGAGGTTTGTGCCTAGCACTTAGAAACACCACTCTTCAGTCTACTCTGCTCCCATTTTTGGGATCACTAATGTTGTTAATGTAAAACTGCTTCCTGTCTTTAACATATAACTCAACTTCACTTTTAATTGCTTTTGGTTCTGTTCAGTCTAACCGTAATAGCTTCATTTTTTGGTTTAAAATTTCAATCATACTCGCCATATGGCAAGCATCATTTATACATAAAAGCTACTTGCTGTTTTACCTTTGGAAATCATCAGGGCTTTCACAGTAAGAGCTTCCTAACCATCTGCTCCCCTCTCTGACCTCGTGTTAATGTAGACATCTGCAGTTGTGACTCTGGGGTTATTAAACAGCGATGTCCAGTCAAATGCCCTTGTGCCTGGCTTTCCAAAAATCAGTGCTGCAGAAAGACTTAGCTGCAACAAAAGCCCCTAAATTTGCAGCTGTGCTGGGCAGGCCTGTGCCCCCCACAGCCCCCTGCAGGTCCAGCTGCACACAGAGGCAGAACAAGTGGATTTGGCTGAAGGGATGCAGCCATTCCAATTAGCCATGGGTTGAGACTGATGTCCTGTAATCCTCTAATGCCAGAGATGCTCCAGCATTAGACCCCATGCTAATCCATTTTTAGAATGTGCTGCATGCATAAAAAAGATTATGCCATTTTAAAATGAGCTAATTATTTGTAGTTAATCAGAGCATCCCTCAAATTACAGAAGAAAGTGCTGTAGGTTGAAATCCCATCCTCAATTTAGTCAGCAGCCAGACTCTTCCTGATGCAGGATGGGAGTGCTGGAGTTTGCTTACCCTGCCACTTCACCAGTGCTGGCTACCTCACAGCACACCCTGCATCGCAGGCTTTGGGGTTCTTTTTTAAATTTTGCATTTTTCTATCAAAATATTGTATGCAAATATTTGTCAATGAGGAGGAAGAGGTGGCTCCTAGTAATTTACTATCTTGCAGGAGCTGAAAACAATGGAGCTAATCACAAAATTTAAATGTCTAGTGTTTCTAGTGTTCTGAGACTTGGCACTCTTCATCTGGGTGCTGTGTAAATTGCAGATGAAGACAAACCATTAATTTGAACACATGTTTATTAAAAAAATGGCAAAGAAAGCTATTTTCATTTTGTGGTTAATGTGCTTTTAATGCCATTTTTTTTAAAAGGCAAATATTGCTTACTAGAGCTGTTAAATTTTTTATATACATTTTTGGAATTGTATTCAGCCATAATGATGACAATTAGACTTAATGCATTTGTGTTAGTACTGGTCTGTTTTCCCTATAGCAGGATGCTTTTAAGCACATGCAATAATTTTGCTATTGAATGGTAAAAATCTTGGTAAATGATTCAGGTAATATCTTGGTTTAAAACTGATTCTTGCACACATTGGTCCTTTTAAATGACAGAGCAAGAAAACTGTTCTAAAATATATTCATTTAGTGGATTAAATGGGGCAGTTAAATGATAGGATTTCTGATAAAAGCCCTCTGTTTTTAATGGCCCATAATGATAAAATAAATCTTGATGAGGTGGTAAGGGTTTGGGGGAAGAAACCCTGGGCTAGCAGGTACAGCTGCTTTAAGGGTTCTGTTTCCCCAGTCTGTCCCTGTCCCACCTGGGCAGGATGAAGTGTTAGACCCACAGAAAAAGAAATACATTTGTATTATTTGGTGGTGATAATGGAGAGCATGTTTCCCCCTAAGTTTCTTTATTTTTCTTAAATAATGAGTCACATGGATTTGATTTATGAAGTAGATTAATTTCTTTATGCAAGTAATCAGTAAGAAAATCACTGTAGGAAGTTGAACGAATGACCAATTTGAGTTACCAAGATGTCTGTTCAAGTCTGCAGAGACTAAAAAATGGGTTGAAAATGTGCATTGCATTCTCTGAAAAGAGAGCAGTGAAGAAAAGTATCAGAAATGCTTTTTCATTTTTTGTTCGTAACCAAGTTCATAAATACTTTAATATGAAGTATTTGGTTTCCAATTACCTCAATGTATGGATTTTTTAGGAAAGTTGGTGATGTTTGTGTTTTTTGAGAGGATGTGGGTAGGAGCGGGGTGGCAGATGGGAAAGTCAGGAGAAGGTTCGGATATGCTTTTTAAAGGAAATGCAAATAGAAATGTAATTTAAAAATAAAAATGAAAGGATGAAAGGGTTTCAGAATGATCTGCTGGCTGAATTGGGATGGCTGTGCTCTCAGACAAGGGATGAGGTGCAGTGTTTTAGCTTCTGTCACAGGTTCAGAGCCCTCCTTGCTGGAGAGGAAGGAGTTATGAATTCTGGCTGGCAGCAGCGTGGATGCGAGCTGTCTGTGCTGTTCTCTAGCCCGTGCAGCTCCTGCAACCTGGCTGTGGCTAAGGGTTCTTCAGGGAGCGTAATTGACCTTGAAATGTGCTGGGAGTGCGCAGGACAAAGTCTCACACTTTAGGGAACTTGTTTATTGCCAGTTGCTACTTGTTCCTAAGCCTTAATTTAATTCCTTTCAAATGCCTCTTTTCAAAAATCCCTTTAACGGTTTAATGTGAATCAAGGGGAAATGGCAGTTAAGGTGTTGCAGAGGGGGCTGCTTGTCTGTGGGGAGGGCTGTAAGGAGGGGAGCCCTGTGAGCAGGGATGTCCATGGGGCTTTGCCTCTCTGGGATGCCCTGTGGACCCAGTGCTGCTGGTTCTGTGGGAGACTGGATCTTCATAGACCTCCTTTTCTTTCTGTCATGTTGAGACCAGTAGTGGAGCTGTATGGAAAGGGGGAGCTGCATGTTAATTTTGATGTAGTTGTTTTACTAAAGCTTCTCTCATGTTGATTTGGACTTGGAATAGGTGCAACGACTGTCTCTGTTTGTACTGCATAATAGGAGGTGACCAGAGCATGTTTCTAAGATGGCAGCATGCTCCTAAAAATGTTTGTGAGTATGAAGATGAGATCGGTGCATGATGTTCTCTTACACGGTGAGGCAGATATTCAAATGATCTGCACGTGATTCTGTAGCCATATCCATTCAAGCCTTTGTTGCTTCTGCTACAGTTGTTCAGGTGAATTCATTACAATTCCTGTATTCTAGCCTCGTGGTAATTTATACAGATTTTGCAGATCCCAGTACCCATGTTCCTTTACCTCTTGGATAATAAAAGAAGAATTTGCCTAAAGCTTGAGGTGACTGAATACAGCATGATACCTGGGAGTGGCATGGGTGAGTGGAGTGCCTTGTTCCCTCCAGGAACTCCTCAGAAGCTCTGCATCTGTCTTCTTCCTCAGCCCCTGGCCTTTCTTGTGTAGCGGGGTGTAATGGGTTAAAGTTTGTAACTAGGTGGAAACACCAAAAATGTAGAGGTTTCACATTCAATGAATTTGTTTTGTTAAATGTAGTGTAGTGGTCTATCTTTCTATTATGGAATAGGATTAGAAGAAAGGCAAAACAGGCTCAATTTAAAGATAGACACAGTTAGATTTATTAACACACACTAAAGGGCAAACAAAAAAAACCCATGAAACCTTTTAAAAGCACTCCCCTCCCCCTTATCAACAGTTTACTTGTCTACAAAACAATGTAAAGAGACAGAAAATCAGAATTCTTAAGTCAGTACCACTTATAAAATAGTCTTTCATCCAGTCTTTGAGAGAGACAAGTCCCTCCTGATTTTTCTGGTAACTTTCCACTTGAGACACAGTCTGTTTGTGGCTTCCAGCTCCCACAAAAGCAGCCCGCCCAGGAATCTGCATTTGTGAGTCTCCTGAATGTAGCCTTTCCTATGGCTGCATATGGGCCGTGGACTTAACATGGGG